>OMNZ01108477.1:51024-75279 GCA_900303255.1 Lesueurigobius sanzi
TCTTTAAAATCAAGAGAGATGGAGAGCGGCAGCGCTTTCGGCCATTTGAAGAGCTACACAACCGACAGCTCCTATGGCACGGTTCGCGTACAACTAACTATGCAGGTATCTTGTCTCAGGGTCTGCGCATTGCTCCACCAGAAGCCCCAGTGGTAAGTCATTTCCATGCTTCTTTTATGCCTCTTTTTTTTGTATCACATTTTTTCAGTCTTCCTTTTTTATTTGATTTCCAGACTGGTTACATGTTTGGCAAAGGTGTGTACTTTGCTGACATGGTCTCAAAGAGCGCAAACTATTGTCACACGTCACAGTCCGACTCTACAGGTCTTTTGCTGCTGGCTGAGGTCGCCCTTGGAAACATGTAATTAAATCTACAGTCAAACATGACATATTTTACATTTGTCAGTAATTTACCTGGTTCAATGATCTACATTGTTTTTTTTAGGCATGAACTGAAGAAGGCGGCCCACATTACTAAACTTCCCAAGGGAAAACACAGTGTTAAAGGTAAATTGAATGTGTTTTTTTATATATTGAATACAATATTTTATTGTGAATTATTTTGTTTTGTTTTACTATTCAAGGTATGGGTAGATCTGCTCCAGATCCAAATGCAACTGTAACACTAGATGACGTACAAGTGCCTTTGGGAAAAGGAGTCAATACAAATATTGATGACACAAGTCTGCTATACAATGAGTATCCTTTCAAACCAACTAGATATTCTTCCTTTTCATTTTATTATTATTGTGAAATAATATGTATCACTTTATTAACCAAACTCCTTGAAATTTGGTGGTAGTGCTTTGTATATGTTCAATTTATCTTAATTAGCTCAAGTAAACGTAAAATTAACTTTTCAGTTAAAATAAACTTGTCGTTTTCCTGAACCTTGTCCCTCCAGATACATTGTATATGATGTGGCACAGGTAAATATGAAGTACCTCCTGAAGATTAAGTTTAACTACCAAACATCTCTGTGGTGAAAAGGCTATGTCCAGCTTTTCCTGTCCAAACGACTATTACTATTGTTTCAAATACCAGACTTTCCCACTGCAAGTCAGGGCAAAAGGTAGTACTCCACTATTTTACAAAGATCACTGTATATTCATTGAGTCACTTTATTAAACCGTGAGAAAAAGTCTTAGTAGCTAAAGTGTCTGTTGAAAAATCTTAATCAGCTGGAGGACTAAATAGCAGTCAAACATCTTTCTTTTTCACTTACTTTTTCACTTTAGTAATCTCAAATTATAAGATTGTTGACAATAAATAAATAAAAATCACAATCATTACTATAGTGTTATCCAGCTTACAACATCAGGATTGCTTGGTTGCCCCAGTGGCATTGAAAGGTCATTCAGATGCAGAGGAAATTTCCCTACTGAGAAAAATAACGTTAACCTTTTAAATGTAGCCTACGTTTGGCTTGTAGGCTGTTACTGTAGGCCTAAAATTGTTTCAACATGTCTTTTGTATATTAGGCTAGTCATTTTAGTTTGCATCAAGTTGCATTGCAGCCGCCTTGTGATTTGTTCATCCAAATAAAAAAAGCTTTGTTGAAAATAACCTTGTCTGTGTCTATGGTCTGAGTTCACCTGACAGGAAATGTTACGTTTTGTAATACTAAAGTATTGTTGGTTATCTTAAACTCGTAGTAACAAGGGAATTAAAACAAGTCAATTACAATGTAAGGCTTTGGTCCTGTCATTGCAACATGTCGATTACAGCGTTACACTACTTTGCAGTATTTCTGTGTGCGTACATTGCATTTATGCTTGACCAGCGTTAGTACTTTAATCTAGTCGTAAAAGCAAATAAGAGGCATTTCATTTTTAGCGGCGTTTTGTTTCTCTCAAATCGCCCTCCAGAAAGCGTCCCGACCCAGAATGCATTTTGACAAAGTCTTTGAAAAAGCGGCGCGGCTGATTCAAGATGGCGGAGATGGACCAGCTGTTGGACGAGAGTGAGTAAAATGACAAATTCAAAGAGTTTTACGACGCAAACACACTATACCCGTTAAGTTATTACATCTATATGCGGTTCTAAAAATACTTTATCTATGGTTCTGGTCATTGCTTTGGTTTCAGGGGGTCTTTAAAATGTGAGTTTTACTCGCAAAGACGCACCGGTTTGTCCAAGTAGGCTAACGCTTATTAGCAGAAGGCTAACGAAAGCTAATGGGTATTACTTGAGTCTTTATGGTAAACAAATGCCCTTAGCATAGCTTAGCTACGTGCTAACCTGTCGTTATATTCATGATAACTAATCATAAAATCCTGGTTCATTATTAGCCTACTTTAAAGGGTGCATTGTATATTTGTAGTGTTACTTTTTGGTATTTATGACCATTTGGTGCGCCAGTTGGGGCTAGATTAATGACAAGTGATGGCTAACCGTTGACGTACAGTGCACATTTTGGACATTTAATATTTTGGCGATATCAAGAGGGGCTCCCCTGTGGCTTTAGTGTTTTATTCAGTGTGACGCAGGATGTCACAACCCTGTCACTTGTTCAGCTCGCCTCTTTCAGTCATTGCTAACCTTGACACTTAAATATTTAGCTAGCTTTTAATGTTGAGCTATGAAATTATAAATGTTACTAACAAAGCATTTGTATACCATTAGGCTCCTCAGCAGAGGCACTTGTCAGTCTAAAAGGTAGGTTAATTGTATAAATTTGTGCCTTTTTAATATAATAGAAATGGTTACATTGTGATAATTGTGTGTTTTTAAAATATTATCTTGCAGAGGGTAGCTTGTCCAACTCTCTAAATGAAAAGAATAGCTTCCAGAGAACCCACAACACAAGGGGACGTCAGTCAATTCTGACAATGGACACCGTAAGAATTTCAATGTTCAACTTCAAATAGACATTTGGTTCATATGTTGTGTGCTGCTCTGGTTTGATATGCAGTGAGGCAACATCTGATCCTTGCTCACAGGCATATTTTGTGTTATTTGCATGCACGTGTTTATATAAACTAGCTTAAGTTATCTTTCTTGCTCTCTTTCTTGCTTTCTCTTTATTTCTTGAACATTTCCAATTTCCTCACTTATAGCCAACTCGCTCAAAAAGAAGTCGCTTGTTTCGAGATGAGGATGAACAGCCTCGGCTTCCTTCCAGATCTCCACGAAGAAGCCAGCGGGTTTCAACCACACCACAAGTACAGAGCATTACACCTAAAAAGAAATTTTACCTCCTCATAGGCATGTTATTTTATTTGCTGTCTGAGTACACTTTGTTCCATTTACAGAAGTTTTCAAATGTGATGACCCCAGATAAGAAGACATCTCAAAAAATTGGGCTCAGATTAAGAAACCTTTTAAAGCTACCCAAAGCTCACAAATGGTGCATCTATGAGTGGTTTTATTCTAATATTGACAGGTAAAAGTTTTACAAGTGATCTTCTTCTTTTAACAACGGGCTGCATGCTTTAAAAAAAATTGTCAGTTTTAAATTGGACATTTTGTAATAACTATGTTATTTTTATTATTTCTTTCAGACCCCTGTTTGAAGGTGATAATGAGTTTTGCCTTTGTCTCAAAGAGTCATTTCCAAATCTCAAAACTCGAAAATTAAGCAGAGTTGAATGGGGTACCATCAGAAGACTAATGGGAAAACCTCGACGGTACCTTTACCTCGAGTTGTAAAGTTTTCATTTAGACAACAACAGTATGATAATAATTTCTTGTTCCTTCATATAGGTGTTCCTCTGCATTTTTTTCTGAAGAGCGGACCGCTCTGAGACAAAAAAGGCAAAAGATACGGCTGTTGCAGCAGTATAAAGTAACTGATGTATCTAGCTGCAAAGATCTTCCAGACGATATCCCCTTGCCTCTTATTATTGGAACTAAAGTCACAGGTATTTAAATGGTTTTGTTGTCTGACTGAATTAGAAAATGTTGGATCTACGGGTTTGTTTTAATACCAAGTTATTCGTTTGTTCATGTTCGATAGCTCGGCTACGAGGGGTCCACGATGGGTTGTTCACAGGACAGATTGATGCAGTCGACACAAGTGCTGCCACGTATCGTGTTACCTTTGACCGCAGTGGCCTGGGAACACACACTGTGCCCGATTATGAAGTTCTGGTAAACCACCTGCTTCCGTGAACATTTTTTAAATTCATGATTGCATATAATTAATCAACTTTTAAGTATTATAATTTATTTAATGATGCTATTGATAATTATTATTTTATTTTGTTTTTCAGAGCAATGAGCCAAATGAGACCATGCCCATTACAGCGTTTGCACAGAAGCACCGGTCGAATCGCTTCTTTCATAGCATAATAACTCCCCCTAGAGGACTATATCCGTCCTCAACCACTCCTGTTCTTATGGTATAGAAAAAAACAATATGACTTCATTTACAATGTAGACTCCATTTTTTGTTCAATGCATACCTTTTTTATTTTTTATTTTAGAACAACGATCCCCTTCTCAACCAATCCCCCTGGAAAAGTAAACTCTCAGGTGCTGAAGGGGAGACCCTTGGAGGGTTTCCTGTGAAGTTCTTGGTCCAAGTGGTGAATATTGTTTTTTATAAAGAAGCAACTCTTAATATTTTGAGGTGAATATGTTAATATATTTTATGCATATCAACAGACAAGGCTGTCTAAAATCCTTATGATAAAAAAGGAGCATATCAAACACTTGAAAGAAATGAACACAGAAGCAGAGAAACTGGTGCAGTGTTCGCTTTCTATTATTTAATGTCTAACGTGTCCTCCACTGAGGAAAACTCAATTGTGCACGTGTTTGCAGAAGTCTTACTCAATGCCTATAGACCTGGACTTCCAGAAGCGTTATGCTACCACAGTGCTAGAACTTGAACAGCTCAACAAAGACTTGAACAAAGTGCTACAGGAAGTACAGCAGTACTGTTGTGAGGTGAGACCAGTTACAGATGTGAAATGTCACACTGCATAATGAAGGCTTCACAAACCTGCCTTATTTCAGCTCGCTCCGGATCAGGGCATGGTCCTCGCAGATCATCCCACAGAGCTTCGGCGGCGCTGTGATGAGGAGGCCCAACAGATGGTGGAGCTTGGCAACTCGGTAAAAGATGGACAACAGTGTGTGTCCAACCCCAACCTCACACAACTCATTTCACGACTTACGGCTCTTCTGCTTCAAATCAAAGTACGTTTCATTCAAATCAATTATTTGTTTTCACGTTTATTTAGTTGGCTTGACAGTTTTAATAAGCTAACCAAAAATAATGTGTGTATATTGTAGTGTCTGGCAGATGGTGGGGACCTGAACACATTTGAATTCAAATCTCTAACAGACTCGCTCAATGACATCAAGGCGTCCATCGATCCCGCTAACCTCAGGTAAACTGATTAGAATATTTTCACTTTACTGCTTGGTTATATAAAAACGTAATCACATACATTTCTAAATCTTCCAGTTGCTTCCAGAACAACGTTGAGATCCACGTGGCACACATTCAGAGTGGCCTTAGTCAACTGGGCAATCTACATGCATTTGCCGCCAACAACACCAATGCAGTCTGAAGGTAGCGTTGTTGTCATCTCACTCTGAGACATTGTCTCTGTGAGCGTGCACTTCTCATCTGAACTGTCGGAAGACCACAGACAACAGCCCTGGTGGACTTTGAAGACAGTGACTGCTTCAGAATCTAATGTGGGTTATCACAGTAACATTGTTTGCCCTTTTCTGCTTTGTACTGACAGAAGAACAAAAGTACCCACCTATTTTAATGCAATGTTTCGCACATAGACTAAATAGTGCATTGGCAGCAGTCATGTGCCAATCATTAAGTCTTATATTTTTATATTCCATATTTATTTATTTGAGCAGTTCTGTGTGAAGTTATGGGACAGTATTTTGCTATCACTACAGTTCCCTCTCCTTACTCCGTTAAATTTAACTGCGGAGGTTATATAATATTTTGTACAATTGTAGATAATTGTAAAATATCTCAGATTATTAGAACCTTTTGTCAATAGAACCTTTGTAATTTTGTGTGCACTGATAAGAGATTTGATATTTTTTATAAAAGAGGGCTCTGGATACCTATCATTAGCATCTATACATTGGCATGGCTGTTGCTCCACACTAAGGCTATAGGTAACTAATTCAACGGTTCTCTTGTACATGTATATAATTCTGTCATTTTATATTAAACACCGTATTCCCCAGTTTTTGTTTTCTCCACCTTTTATTTATAAAACAAATTATTTACAATAAATATAGGATTTCCACACATTTGCATGCAGGCTTAAACGTACAATATATATCTCTTTAATACAGTTTATTTGTGTGGTGCAAATATTAAAGTAATGCAAGTCATATGAAGCCATCAAAGTTTATGATGGCCTCGTTTTCCCATTCTGAATCTGAGTCAGAGAAGTCCTTGTCCTCTGGTGGGTGTGTCCTCTGTTGGGAGAAGTGATTGACGCCCATCTGCCTGATTTGGGAATACGGCTGAGGGCATCCAGTGTTTTTTGGTGGGGACCTGTTGAAGCTATTCTGCATTGGGATTGGTGGGATTACAACTTTCATCTCTGGTCCAATGGTTTTGTTTGGTGGAAAGTTGTCATAGTCCACCACTTGAGAAGCCTGGATGTTGCTTGCCATGTTGGCTTTGGGTTGATGCTCATTTCCTTTGAGGTAAAGTTGGACATTGTAGCATGGCACGTTGACACTGAGCTCAGGTCTTGGCATCTGTCTCCTGGTGCTTTTGTCGTATAGGCAGGATGCTGGTGGGTTATATTCGTGTTTGGTGGCTAGAGTTGTCCTGTGGGTGTTCTCTGAGCTTTGTGTGATTTTTGCTGTGAAATTCTCTTCATGGCCAAAGCGAAACCCCTGTGTCTCAGCAGTGTGACTATTAACTGTAAGAGAACACACAGAATTTAATCATACAACGTTGACAACAGGAAATTTAGTTGACATAAGCAAATAACAATAAAGGTTCATAATTACCTTTCTGAACTGGGGGGAAATTGCATGGTGTCGGAGGAGGTTGGTTTGTTTGTTTGGACACTGATGAACCAACTTGACGGCGAGATTTTGCTCTTCTGTTTTGAAACCAAACCTACAAAAGTACATAAAATAAAATAATGATAATGCAATTTTGGACTAGCACAAAACGTTATTATTTTACCTTTAACACTTTTCCAAAGTAATGCAGATTTGAATAACATACCTGGATTCTGGACTCTGGCAGGCCAGTCAAAGCTTCAAGTCTCTCCCGGAAATAGATGTCAGGATATTTGGTTTCCGAGTAAACTTTCTCTAGTATTTGTATCTGTTGCGATGTAAAGTTTGTTCTCTTCCTTCTGTGCGTCAGGATCGCCACGCATTTATGTGTTCTCGAAACCGACCCTCCAGAGTTGAAGTAGTTCGGGCCATCAGGTGCTCCATAATCTGTGAAACAGAATATTTTGTTTTTACGCGTAGTGTATTTTTTTTGCCGCTCAAGAATTATGCGTAGGTACTCGTGTCTACGAGTTACAATAATAATTGAATATGAAATGTGAATAGTATAGACTGCATATCAACTAACCTGAGTTTACCACCGCGTTCATCGACAGTGACCCTTCGTGATATATCTGAAAGGGATTCAGATCTCCAGCTCGCAGGTTACCGTGGACCGCAGACATGATGCTCTGTAATTCCCAGTGGCGGAATGAATGAAGATCGCAGTTTTATACCCGAAGATCAAAGATGACGGGGCGGGTAATGTGTGAATGGTTAAGCCATCAGCGCAGACTGACACTGCAGCGGATCACGGCCTCAGACGTCTGCGGGCCACGCGAGGTGTGAAGCCATTACACCTGGACGGTGTAGTGGCTGCATGACCCTCTAAAGGGCTTTAATGGATTCTGCATGTTCAATACACAAGAACAGAGAAAACAATTATCCGCCTTGGAATAGATGAAGCAATGGCCCGAGTCTTCAAAGAGGAAGACACAACATGCGATTTCCTCTGTGCAAGAAAGGGGCAACAGAGTATACTGCTGTTCATAGTTACAGGGTTTTAAAGGCACTATATCTGATTTTTTTTTAATAACAAATAATGAATGAGAGAGCTATAGTCATTTAAATTAATAGTTATTAATTAATAGTTAAAATCAGGATGTGTATAGTTAGGTCCAAACACAATGTGTTTTTTTCCATAGTAGTGGAATTAAATTTGTTTTGTTCTCCTTTAGCATATTGTAAAGTCAAACCTTTGTGGAAATTAGACAGCGTCTAAATATAAAGCAAAAGCAATAAGAAATTTGTCAATTTCTTAAGTTTACAGGCAACTTTTGTCGCATTTCTGTGACAGTTACCTGGTATAAAAAAAAATCTGGTATAGTGCCTTTAAGTGTTTTACTGTTGCTAGTAACAAGTAGATCTGTTTTTCTACACATTCAGTGATTCTTACAAATATAAAACAATGTAATGAAAAGAACCTATGTGACATAATTGTTAATGCAAATTGGTACATTTCTTTAATGATCAAAAATAAGGTCTTTGTGTCCTTTAAAAGCGCTATACAAATCCCATGTATTATTATTAAGGTGGCCTGCAACCCAGAAGCACCTTGTAAAGGATTGGCCACATTATTGATACACAGGAATATGCCCCGTTTTTTTCAGTATTTAAAATGTGTTGGTTTGTGGATCTTTGACATGAATGATGCATACTCATATGGTGAGGTTTCTTTGCCTTCTAGTTTTTTTTAGCTCAGTTTATTTGATTTATTTGACAGAGACAATGTACAGGAGCATTAGTCAAAGTAGTATGAAAAGATGCTTTGGACCAGACTTTAGCTCTTGGATTCTTTAGATAACCTTGCTAATTTGAAGGTTTAAAAAAATAGAGAAATACAATGCGTGATTGGCTTACACAGCCATTTGGAATTACATTTAATAATGACTCAAGGACACAAAATGTAATCAACATTTTAATCCTTGTAATGACAGAACATGTGCAATAAAGTTAAAATACAATAATACATTTTAATGACAGTATTCGTATTCATCAGGTCTATGGATTCCACTGCACTCTGATGCTGGTGCTTCCTGCCCCATTAGTGAGGACAGGGACATTCCCAATACACAACTCTCAGTTCAAAAGCATTGGCAAAATGTTATTGTATAGGTTAGGTTAATTTGGTTCAAAGGAAAATCATGTGTAAAGATCAGCAAAGAAGATAGATCTATCTTCAAAATGAGCTAAATAATCATTACAGACTTCATTTTTTCCATAAGACTGTTTTACATTGCTAATTTGTGTTTTCATTGGTTGTATGGCATTATGAATGGGTTTATATTAAGCTACACTGACATGTTTTACACTATAACAGTGTTTTGTCCTTGGACCTCTAAATTCAGATCTACTCAGGACTAGTTCGCGATTGTTGATTATAGTGTTGTCGCAAATTCATTGGTTACATTGTCTGGAGAGTTTAATTGCATATTGCCAGAGTGCACAGACCAGGTTTGAGGTGTTGAACTTCCTTATCTGGTTGATGACCGTGACAGCTCTTGTGTCAGTTTATACAGCTATACCTTGCTAGAAAGCTTACAGTCAAAAGTTGCAGCTGTAGACATCCTTTTTATCTTGCGGATGCTTGCCTTAAAAACAAACTTGAAGACCAGAGTTCAAAGATGCCCGATAAAGGTTTTATGAGGCAGTACTTCAAACAGCAAAATGACTTGGGGATTAGCAGCGCCCCCATCTCCAGTACTTTTGTTCTGGTAGACACAAACATTAACACCTTTAAAGGGTCATCACTGTTATCCCCAGTTTGATCACTATACATGTAACCTGCAGAGTCAGACAGACACGTCAACTTCTACTGTTACTAACAAGTTGGCGGTGACATGTTACAATCACAGCTATTTTATAGATTAAAACATTTGTGTATTAGAAGTAAGGTTTTGGAAGTTGGTTGGGAGGACTATTTATCCTTAAATAATTTTGTACTTTCTTTATTCTCCTGTAATTTCTCCGGAACAACTGAATTTTCATCAACATAAACATCTGCTTCAGTAGGGGCAGCACTCAATTACAAGACATTCTCAAAGAGTTCAGCTCCTCATCCAAAAATATTTAAATAACCTATTACAGTTGAAGTGAAAAATATTGTAGGTCTATTTTTTATATTTTAATAATCCAAACTCCATTTGAACTACATTGTTTTTGTGTTTTGGGCATCATAACTGTTCTATTTCTTGGACGTAGACAGACTTTATTGATCCACACGGGAAATTGTGTCTGCTTTGTTTACCTTCTGCTGCTGAACATTGCGCTTTGTTTATAATATGCTGAACATTGTGAAACTAAAAAAAAAAAAAGTAGTTTATTTTACCTTTTAATCTTTTGGCCATTTTTCATCGAATATGAATGATAACACAAAAATCTTTTTTTCCGCTCATGGTTAGTGGTTGTGCGAAGCCATTTATTGTCAAAGACCTGAGTTTACACTTTTGAAATCATAATGAAACAGAAACTACTCAAAAGTCTAACCTTTACATGACCTTCAACAACTGGAAAATTGCTCAGGAGCAAAGAAAAACTAATTTAAGCTCTGACAAAATTCTCTAAAATATGTTTGTTTCAAGAGACACAATATGTAAACTTTTGATCAGGGACATTAATCTATTAATCTATTTAGTGCTTAAGAGATGTTTTTGTACAGTTTATTTTACAGAGAGACGCTAAGAGACTATCTTTATTCTATTTTATTTTATTGTTACCATTATTACTATTACCTGTTGTTTTTGCTTCTTTGATGACACTTTTCCTGACTTTGTGCACCCCCCTGTGTGATACTGTCCTAAGAGCTGTTGTGACAAGTAAATTTCTCCATTGTGAGATCAATAAAAAACTATCTTATCTAATCTTATCTTTGGTTAGTTTATCTAGTTGAAAAGAGTAAACAAACAGGTTTTTTGACAATAAATGGCTTCACGCAACCACTAACCATGAGTGAAATAAAGGTTTTAGTGTTATCATTCATATTCTATGAATGCATAAATTGAATGTCAGGGTATGTGCACTTTTGAGCACAACTGTAACACTAACCCTCTTGATGTCTATGGGGCAATATGCAAATGAACCCCCAAGACAAAGACTGAATATAATACATTCAAAGTTAAAAGATTAATCCAGACCTCCCTCCGACTGTGTTGCTGGGGTGCCCTTCACATAAAGTCTACATAAAGTACCTTTTATTTTAATTTATTTTATTAATTTATTTTTGGTTCATTTGCTTTCCTTCTCCCTCCTCTGCACAAAAAAATCCATGTAATATACCCTCAAAATAAATTTTTTTCGCAATAACTCTTCAACTCTTTTCACACACCTACTATTACGCCGCTCGCTTTTTATTTTTTTACAAACAAACCTTTAACTACCAATATGATCATCATATATCATCACTTCGAACACTCCTTATTTTGTCTATTAGTTGTATGCACTTTATGTCAAACATTCTGTCTCTCATTCTGTCATGCATTGTCTGTCTTTCACTGTGTCTTACGTCTTTTTCCACTCCTGTATCTGTCTTGTATAATAAAATAAAATAAAATAAAAATAAATAAATAAATAAATAAAAGATTAATCCCGTCAATCTTGCTAACTCTTCACGTTCAAAACGACCGCTTTTAGAAACAACAACAAACAAACAAAAACAAAAGAAACTTGAGCTCTCGTGGAGGTGGGCCGTCATTTGCGCTGCACCGGAACTTCCGCTAAAGCCAAGCGGAAGTAGGTACGTGGCTGCTTCAGCTGACAGTGTACATGATGGCGACAGAGGTTCAGAGCGGCGACCTCGATAGTGCTACTTCTAGCCGGCTCGAAGTTTCTATCGATGGCCTCACTCTTAGTCCTGACCCAGAGGGTGAGCAGAGCCAGGCTGAAGAGCCTCAGCCCGGGCCCGCGGAGGTGGAAAACAGTGAGCCAGACGCCGCTGGAGGCGAGCATGGAGAAACTGCCAAATATGCCATAGAGAAGAAATGGGGCTTTCCATTACAGGAGCTATATGGAATGGCCCTTAAATTTTTTAAAGGTGGGTTATGTTTATTGTCTTAGATTTTTCCAACAATCCTTACCAGGATATAGGCTATGACATTTTATTCAGAGATACATGATTGAATTGGATCGTGCTATACAGCTAGCAGTAGCTTCTTGCTAACTGTCACCGTCAGCACTGCTACTGTCAAACACATCTCACCTAACATTGTGAAGTGACAGCTTAGGCATATAACAAGTCTTCTTAAGTGTGTTTATCTCAGTGCTTTTGTGGTCTGGAAATGTAGGGACAGTCAATAGATAATATTGTTGCTCTTCTGCTGTTGCTGACGCATCCTTCCTGCATTTGACATATTATAATAATGAAAGGAATACCTTCACTATTACCAACTCTAATATTTCAATGTTAGTGAGTATGCCTCTTCTAAATTCTTACCAGAGGTCTTTTGACTCATGAGGACAGATGTTGGTATTGTACAAGTACACTTAAACACTTATTTTTTTCGAATGTGTTACTTTCAGATAAAGATGGTAAAGCTTTCCATCCAACATATGAAGAGAAGCTTCGCCTTGTTGCTCTCCATAAACAGGTGTTAATGGGCCCCTACAACCCTGATGCATCCCCGGAGGTTGGCTTTTTTGATGTCTTGGGAAATGACCGCAGGTAATGGCAAATCAATAGCCCCCTTCTAGCTTTCTTTTTGGAAAAGTCATTCATAAAAATAGTCAGCGTTTCAGTTGTCAATGTCAACTTTATTGCTATAGCACATTTAAAACAACAACCATTGCCCAAAGTGCTGTACAACCAGCATTGAAAGGACAGTAGCACAAACAATACAGTTAAAAAAAATACAACATACAGTACATAAATAAAGGAGCTGCTCAGCTTGTGTTGAAGGCCAGCGCTAAAAGAAGACTTAAAAATGTGAAGGGACTGGGCCTTTCTAACATTTACCAGAAGGCTGTTCCAGGGTCTCAGAGCTGCTATGGCAAATGCCCAGTCTTCTCTGGGTTTCAGCCGTGACTTCGGCACATCTAAAATCCCGTTCAATTCAATACCTTTTTTCGGACACAAAAAAATGCTCCATATCAGAGACGCACATCAAACATATTTCTTTCCTGTATGGCTCAGAAGTCAATGAGTCCATATACTAGAAAATTAATGACCTGAGCTTAGTCCCGGGTTTGTCAATGCTCCGAAAATTCTGTTCAGTCTGACAGTCTGTATGCAAGGTTTTGCAGTACAACAAGGCAGGTGGGCACAGCCGCATTTACAAACATTTGGTGCCCACTGCTCCATCGTCGGACACTCAGTCGCATCCGCTTAGCATCATCATATGCTTGGGCTTGGATTTTGTAAAATAAATTTCCCCACAAAAATGCGACTTATAGTCCAGATAGTCTAGACTTGTATATGTTTTTTTCTTCTTCATTATGCATTTTTTGGCTGTGACTTATAGTCCGGAAAATACTACTGTATTAGCCATACTTTAAGGAAGGAAATTGTTTTCAAAAGATCATTTCTAATACGATATTCCCTCTCCTAGCTGTCGTCTCATGGGCTCACTAAAGAAAAAACCCACAAACTTAAACAGCAACTCTGTGGCCCCATGCATGGACCTGATATATCACATGAATGTTAATAATCTGATGAAATTGAGATTAAAAGTAACGTTGTGTTACACAATTCAATGTGTTCAAGTATTTGTGGTATATCAGGTTCATGCACAGGGCAACAGAACAGTCAGTGCTGCGCACTTTCTCTTTGTTTTTACTGTGACATGTGCAGTGCTAATATTTACATTCACCAGAGACATTCAGTCTGTTGCCAGACAAAAAGAAATGACAGCAGCAGTTTGGAGTCCTGCCTGCTCTGGACTATCATGATGATGCTTTTCTTTGAATTGTACTTTATAGCGAAGTCTGTTCCATACTGCGAGTAGAGCACACCTGCTCTTGTAACCCAGCACTGTAAGGGCTAAAAATTACATCAGCATGGTTAATGGTACTGTTGTCTAATGTCTACCCTTACAGCCCGTTCCACAGTCATTTAAAAGCCTCGTCTATGGATGAGTTTAATAAAAAGGGAGACAAAATGCTACCCTGTCTCACATAATACATTTTCATAGTTCATAATTGAGTAAATAAAGTTTATATATAGAGCTGTTTTCACAGATAAAAATCAAATGTCTTTTCTCATTATAAAATGTAATTTGATGAATGATGTTTTTACAGAAAAGAATGGGCAGCTTTGGGAAACATGGAAAAGGAGGAAGCAATGGTGGAATTCGTCAGGTTGCTGAATAAATGTTGTAACCTCTTTGCTCCATTTGTCGTCTCACACAAGATTGAGCGGGAGGAGCAGGAGAGAAAAAGGTAAGATACGTCCAGGCTAGGAAGCTCAATTACCTGGAAAGAGTTACTGAAATGTCCTGTACATAACTATTGTACTGCATTCATTATTCAAACACAGGTTTGTTTAAGCCATTGCTTTCAGAGTTAAGTCCTGAAATGTTAATATATCGTAGTGATTGTATTTGTCATAGTTTTCATTTGGGTTATATATTGCTGACTAAAACAAAACTAACAGAAAAGTGAGTTGTGAGGAATCAAACTATGACTATGGCGGCACTGCAGTACAGTGGTTAGCGCTCGTGCTTCACAGCTAGAAGGTCCCTGGTTCGATCCCGGGCCAGGACGGGGCCTTTCTGTATGGAGTTTGCATGTTCTCCCTGTGTCTGCATAGGTTTCCTCTGGGTGCTCGGGGTTTCCCTACCATTTAAAAATATGTACAATCTTGGAAATTAGCCCAAGGCTACAATCTGGAGTGGTGTGTTTACATGCACTGTCCCAACCAAATAAACAAAACAAACTAGATCTCAAGATTAAAATAACAAAATTGCTTATAACCTTGCAAGCTGAATTTTCATAGTATTTGTGAGATTGGCGATGCCCACTCAGCTTGAAGTATTGTGCTGAATGACCCTCCTTTCCCTGAACTGATTTGATGTGAGCAATTCGAGATTCATATTAACAAGAATGCGACTCTTTGAGTGCTACACATTATCAATCTGTTTTTTGCGTGGTTAGTTTAGTCCATGCATACAGTTTGATTCATAGATCATAGTCTTGTCTATAGACAAAAAAAACAATCGGATAAAAAAAAAAAGTACCAATTTATAATTGATTTCCACCTCAGTTAAAAATGCATGATGCACTTGGTCATGCCATTCGTATGTTCTTAAATATTATATATATTATAGTCTTTTTATGAACTGGGCTGTTCATATTCAGTTCATTTTCTCATGAAGAACAAACTGTCTTTTATACAAATTAACAACTTTACATACAGTATGCTAGCAGACTGATTGCTTGTAATTAGCAATTCGGGTTTGTTCTATACACTGTCCAAATTATTGGTAAAGAGTATAGGAGTCAATGTCTTTCCTATTATGGCCTGCTAGATATTAAAACTTTGAAAGGACCTGCATAACTTGACAATAAAAAAAAAAAAAAAAACACATAAGGTTGATCAAGCTGGTCATGCAGGATGACCATCTTGGTTGATATGGAATGACTGACCCCATTATCAATAATTTTGGACTGTAACGATGGTTCTGTTGGCCAAGTAAATAATATTGCGTACTTCATAAATTCAGATGACGTCCGACTGTCGGACATTATTTTTATTTTAAATTTTCAAATCGTTTTGTGATGACAGAAAAGAAGAGGAGGAACGTCAGCGTCAGGAGGAAGAGGAGCGGGAGAGACAGAGGCAAGAGGAGGAGAGACGAAGACTGGAGGAAGAGGAGCGGCTCCAGAGAGAGGAGGAGGAGAGACGACAGGCTGAAGACGAGCGGCTACGACTGGAACAGCAGAAGTAAGATCTCTTTGAGATGACCTAAACGTTCTAGGGTCTTCATTTACTGTACCTACTGTTATTTAGCAAGTAGACTGTCAATGGGGACATATTCAAACCATGTGAATTTTCTTCCTTGCATTTTGATCATTCCCTTGCTGCCCTCAGAGTGCACTCAAAGTCCTTAATGATAGTTGCTTCCATGCATGGATGTTCTAAAACCTAAAATATCACTGTAACCATTTAATACCACACTGCAAACCAAATCAGTATACACTTTGTGCTTCAACAAAGATGGCACAAAGAGTATTTTGTTTTTAAACTTAGAGGCTCAGCCACCAATGCCTTTGGGCTTGATGTTTTACTAGGGCTGGGCCATATCGTATCGTATATTGATATCGGGGTATGAGTTTTGGATATCGTTGTAATTTTTTATATCGTGGATGCGATATAATGAGCATGTGCACTCAGCTGATTTTGACTGAAGTCGGAGGTCACAGCTAATGCTCCACTCAGAGCAGCATAAACACTGACTGTGGAGGCTTTAGGGGCAGGTGCTTAAAACGTAAAATTAATTGAAGGATGTGTGTTGCTTGAGGTAGATCAAATTTGCAAGGAAATTCGCATGGCGCTAAAATAAAATAAAAAAATCCCAATAGGCTTAAAGCTGGGATTTTGAAATATGTTATCCGTTGTCAATTATATCATCAAATATATCGTTATCGTGATATTTCTTTTTTATATCATGATATCTATATTTTAGGTCATATTGCCCTGCCCTACGTTTTACACATTGAAGATGTACAAAAAAAACCTTGTACGTATATGTCACACAGACGATTTAATAGAAATCCTTTTTCCCCCCAGACAACAGATAATGGCTGCACTGAATGCACAGACAGCGGTGCAGTTTCAACAGTATGCTGCTCAACAATATCCGAACAGTCCGGAGCAACAGATGAGTCTTATCCGACAGCTTCAAGAGCAACACTATCAGCAGTACATGCAGCAGCTGTACCAGGTCCAGCTCGCCCAACAACAGGTAGATCAAGCCTAATCATGGATTTTCTAGTAGCTCTGCATTCCTTATCACTGCTCTCACTGCTAAAATCTACACAGTATCATATTACGATGATGGTGCTGTACAGTTGTACCTACCATTGTGTTTCATTAAAAATATATCTGTAATTGTAAGCAACATCTGCTTTCATTATAGGCAGCTCTACAGAAGCAGCAGCAACAGCAACAACAGGTCGATTCAGTGCAGGCTCCTGTTGAAGCCAATGGTTTTGACGGTGAACCTGTGGCAACCTCTGCAGTAGGATCATTGTGTGCAACGTCGCCTCCTGCTGGTGAAGACGTGCCTACACTTAACGGAGGCCAGTCAGACTCCTATTCAGAGGGCATGGACCGAGAACCTGAGCCTGAGCCAGCTGAAGAAGTTTCAGAAAATGGACCATTAGTAGGTAGGTGCCCACAAGGGGAAAGAACTGCTGTACAAGATTGTATACTTGAGGAAAGTCAAACATACAAAAATATATACCATTGGCATTGCCGAAATCTGACTATGCTTTACTGTTGTGACCTTGTGGGCAATAAGGAGAACAATTGACACATTACCATATCACCACTCCTCAATTCTAAACAAAAAAACCTTTTGTCATCATTGGCTTTTGTAAATAACTGCAATTATTTTAACTGTATATTTAGCCTTACCCGTCGGCAAAGAGTCTTCATCTGTACTCTGTGGTTGAAGTGGAGTTCCTTTCTGTCCTCTACATGGTGTTCTGTGTTACCCACAAGTGACGTAAAGATGTTTTTTTAAGGTTGTAGGTAATTGAGTCTATATTGCTTACAATGGACCTGATTGGGAAACCATCCTTATCTATTTTTGGCAGCCCATAAATAAATACATGGGATGGCCTCTTCGGGGTAAAGTCTGTAATACTGCTGTCTGTCAATTGTCTCTTCCTTTTCTAACTTTTGTAGATGATCTATATTTTTCTTTTTATAGCTGTTAGTTGGGTCTCTTTTCAGTCGTTCATAGGTGTTAGCATCACTATGCAGGCTTTGGTAAGCAGTTAGTGTTGCCACCTGTCCCGGTTTTACCTGATTGTCCTTCTTTTCAATGGCCTGTCCCGGGGGAAAAAATATTCTCCGGGGACACTCCTATCCTGTATATCACCTTTTACCTGCCCACTAGCGCCCCCAGGTGTCTACAATCAAAAACTGTAGGAAATAAGCCAAAACAATAAAGACTGGACATATTATTTAAAGCAATTAACTGAACCAATAACAACATAATGGTATTAAAATTAATCAAAAATATTACCGTTGAGAGCAAAATAATATTATTAATAATTTTATTAGTAAACACATCACAAGGTTATGTCCAATTTCGCTGTAGAAGGGCATTTTTTTGTCTTGGGTTAGATGTGTGAAGGGCACCACTGCTTATAAGCAAAAGGGCCGATTGGGTTGCCGAAATGTCCAGGTTTTTTGTCAGGCCCAGGTGGCGACCCTATAAGCAGCATAGACTCAGTTACCTAAAACCTGGCCAACCAATTAAAAATCCTTACGCCACTTGTTGGAAACACAGAACACCACATAGAGAACATAAAGGAACTACACTTCAACTACAGAGTACAGATTGAAGACTAAAGAATCTTTGCCTACGATGGACAACTCCTGTACGATTGAGAACTTACACAAACAAGCCTCTAACAAATGTAGACACTCCCAGGTATTGGTGTTGACTTGGATTATCAGCTTTGTGATATCTTTTGTGAGGCAACCGTAGTTACCCTAATGCCAGACGATTGCCGGTCTAAGCCCCACCCCCTTATACTGATGGTTTTTGTGGGCGTGTCTCTGTCAGTTTACCAAACGACTGCTATGACTGCAGGGAAATGGACGATTAATGATTTCAGACAAGTTCACTCTTCATCCGTCTTTGTCTTATAACAGCGGACTCCCCTCCAATTATAGCCGCCCCTTCCATGTGGACAAGGCCGCAGATCAAAGACTTCAAGGAGAAGATTCGTCAGGACGCCGACAGCGTCATCACTGTGGGCCGCGGGGAAGTGGTGACGGTGCGCGTTCCCACACACGAAGAAGGATCTTACCTGTTCTGGGAGTTTGCCACAGACTATTATGACATTGGCTTTGGAGTGTTCTTTGAGTGGACAGACGCCGCCTCCGCCTCGGTCAGCGTGCACGTGTCCGAGTCCAGCGACGAAGAGGACGAAGAGGAAGGTAAGAGATACTGTTCATTTATCTTGTAAGTTAACCTAAATATTGATTTGAACCAAGCTTGTTTATTTAAGGGGTCGTCCTCGGCGGTGCTAATTTTGGCAGCAAATTTTAATTTAGTTTTAGTCTTAGTCTTTCGACGAAAATGTAATTTAATTTTAAGATTCAAGATTTAATTCAAGATTTAGTCAAAAAACTCTTGTTAGTTTTATCGCAGGGAAAGATTCTTCCGTCTTCATCTGTACTCTGTACTTGAAGTGTAGGTTGTTTATGGCAAAAAATGTATTCAACTTTTTTCCTCATTATTCAAGCTCCCTTTTCACTTTTTTTTTTTTTAATTTCATACAAATGCAAACGAACATGGCTTAAAATAGTGTATGAACATAAAACAGAAGGACAATTAAAATTAATTCCAAAAAAAATTTGGTCTAGTTTGAATTTTTGTTTTCCATAACCCCAAAATTTTGCTATTTTGTTGTTTTAAAGATTTGATTAAGATAATACTTTATTGATCTCACAATGGAGAAATTTAACAGCTCTAAAGATAGGATCACACAGGGGGATGCCAAAAAGTCAGGAAATGTGCCATCAAAGAATAAACAGGTAATAAATGGTAATAATAATAATAATGATGAGAAAAAAAAATAAATATATATATATATATATATATATATATATATATTAGTATATGTCTCTTAGCATCTCTCTCTAAATAAACTACAAACAACTCTTATGCACACTAAATAAGATAAAAAATAAACTCTAGATTGAATTGGGCAGGATGTGATATTTGTATCAGAGTTATTGCAGGTGAATATATAATAACTGTTTACATTCAGGTGGTTGATTCATAAAGTGACATTGCAGATATTGTAAACAGAGACGTTATTGACTGTCTTGATTTTGCGTCTGATCTACAGGCGAGCCGTCAAATGAAGAGGAAAAGGCAAAGAAGGATGCGGGGAAGCCTCAGGTGGATGAGATAGTCCCAGTGTACCGGCGGGACTGTCACGAGGAGGTGTACGCTGGCAGTCACCAGTACCCGGGGCGCGGGGTCTACCTGCTCAAGTTTGACAACTCTTATTCACTCTGGCGCTCCAAGAGCGTGTACTACAGAGTCTACTACACCAGATAAGCCTGTGTTCCAACAAGTGCGTGTGGTTATGTGCGTAATCTGTACAACGGCGAGCTTTGTGAGTGACCCCCAGGAACTGTTCCGGTAATAAACCACCAGAGGGAGACATTGAGACACGCTCAGATCCATAGCGAGGCGATGGATAACTCTGTTTTACCCCACAATACACCTGTCATCAATGTCCTGTCCAATACCCCGAACTTTTTTGCGCTCACGTTTGACCAGGATGATTTCAGTCTCTTGTCCCCTCACCCTGGGCGTCTTTTCTGTAACCAACGACCCCAGTACTTGTCCACTGTAGCCTTGGAGGTAGCTTGGTCTGCCTGGACGTTATGACTGTGGAAACAACCCTGGCCTTTCTGTTGCATTATTAAAACCCCTTTTCCTCCAAAAGAAAGACTATATTTAAGGTAAAAGTATATTAAAACTATTGTTCAACAAATGCCTTTTTTGTTCCTGTTAACTTGCTCTCACATTTAACACAAAACCATACTCTCATTGTATTAACAATTATTTTCTCTCTGCCAAAATGCCTAAACAAAGACCTGACAGCTGGCGGATTCACATCTTTTATGATTATTATTTGTTAAGTTGGAGTAAGAATGTTTATTTGGCATTAGATATGGAGTGGGGTGGAAGGCAAACTTGTAATGAAGGCGCATATGATCAAGGTTTAGGGGCTTCAGATTAATTTATGGGATATCTCTTTAAACTATTCCTTATTTTACAGTTTTACATGGCTGGTGATTTTTTTTATTTTGCTACAGTAACAAATTGCTGCTTACAGGAAAATTGACATAAAGATTGAGCACACAAATTAATATCGAAACTTCCAACGTTGAGGTCATATGGCACTGTTACGTCTCGAAAATGCTCAAGTCTAATCCGCGTCGTTGCTGTTCTTTTTCATGTTGAAATATAATTTAATTTGTTGCATACATTTGTGGTGTGAATAAAAAGTGTCCTGGGTTATGTGGTTGATTACTAACTTCTATGTATTCTAGTATTTATATTGATTCATATATTCAGCGCCACCTTTTGGAATAACTTTCAAATTGAGAAATATTACATCTTGATAAAGTAAACTGTTGAGCAGAATATCAGGCAGTTTAGTTTGTTGTCAGTGTCCTGTTTTGTTGACATGTATTTTGTTTTTTTTTATATCCCTATTGGTTGAGTTTCCTTTTAAAGCGTATGTAAATAAGAATATGGAATGAGTTTATAAGATTTTAGATTTGAGAAAACGTTTTGGAAATCAATGCACTGTGTAAAAACTAATGAGATTTATGTATTCGGGTGAACTTTCCCAGTGAAGTTGGCCCCTCCAGAAGTACAACTGTTAACTAAGGCAGTAACGCTCATCCTGTATTGCTTTTGAAATGTTTGATTTTCGCCAGTTTTGTGGGGCATCTTCAAGTCATGATTAAATGTTCATCTCCAAAACTGGGTGATTTTTAATGTAACTTTTCTCCAATACATGGGTTTCCAGTGATGTCAGGCTAGTTGTGGCCGCCATTTTGTGACCCGAAGTGGAATTATGCCACATGCTTATGCTTAGTGAATAGCTCCATTGTGAGATCAATAAAGTATTATCTTACATGTACATGTCTACGTAAGCAAACAGCTCATTGTTATGGTTACAACGCAAAGGGCAGTTAGTGGCAGCAGCCAGGATGAAGCAGGAGGCTCCCACACAGGCCAAAGATCTATTTCCTCTCCTGAGACTAAATGAACACATCGAAGAGGTAACAGACAACCTTTTCTCTGATTTTTTTCTTTGGTTCAGTCAGTGCAGACCATAGATAGACATAAAAACACACAGGCTGTGTCCGAATGTCCACCCTAACGCTTAACTACTCTATATACTGTAGTCCCGCACTGTATAGTAGACTATATAGAGGACTCATTTTATTGGCAATTCAGACATTTCTTTTCACTACTTTCTCCTGGCCGCTGATCACGTGACTCAAGCGCCGCAGTGACGTGATTTACGGAGGAGAGATGGGGGCAGGCTGTCTGAACATGTGCTGAAAAAGGGTTAATTTGAATTGAGGGATATCCATTTGAAGCTGTTTATTTCTGACATAAATGTGAGGAAAAAATGTATTCTGTCATATGTTTTTATGAGTCAAAATGGCCAAAATTGCCTGTGCTTTTGGCGACAAAATGTAAATAACGGACAGAGCCAGGTTTAAATTTATGTTTTTATTTTGTTGATGTATTAGTTACAAATATTTGTTCAGAAGAGATTTTTGATGTCAATAAATCAGGCAGGAATTAAATATCAAGACAAGTTTGATGGCTGTAGGAGCTACTAAAGTGGAGATGTTGTTGAAAAGTGTATTTTGAGAAAGTGGCCTTTGAAGTTACAATTTCCTGTGTAAATCTATAGCAATGATTTTTTTTATTCTTAATTTAACAGTAAAAATAACGTACCCACTGGCAAGTTTTAAGCAAATCGTACTCATTTCTAGATTTCTTTTTGCAGTGATTGTGGGAATATACATCTGTCTGGAATCAAATTAAAGTTGCGAGGGCCCCATGACATCATTTTGCTTAGGGCCCCGTGGACGCTTGGGCCGGCCCTGGGTGTGGCTCTATGTCAAAGGGTCACACTCCAAAAAATTTCCACCGAATTACAACTTCTCTGTGTGTCCAGTGGAAATTTTTGAGTGCGAGCCCAGTGTACGCCTCTTTTTCATTATTGTCTACGCTGTTTAAATAATTGACGCAGTATTTGGATTGTAATCGTTGGTGACAAAACAATCACACTTTTTATCAGGCCATTTATCGCTCGAGCAAATCAAAATGTCCACTCAAAGCCGGTCTAAAGATGATGAATGGTGAGAACGGCACACTGAAGAGTGGACACAGAAGAGGGGTAAACATTGCACCCAAAGCATGAATCAAGCGAAGTAAAGGGGTCCCCTCAAGGTTCTGTACACAGCTAATAAATACTGCACTGCATGATGGTGTTGCTGTGGAACAAACTGTCTCAAGAGAAGCTATTTTACCACAATAAAATGACAACAAATAAAACAAAAATAAGACATAAGTAGCTATGGAGGTAAGTGATTATATTCTTTATCACTTGTGACATGTAAACACTTGTACACAATAATGTTCTGAATTGTTATATGCTTGCAATAGTTGTATTAAAATCCCATGTACTAATATTGTGCTATACTAATTACCAGTGGTGGAAAGTAACAAAGTAAAAGGTACAAATTATAGGTACTTCAACTTTACTCAAGTAAATGTTATGATGAATACTTTTTACTTTTACATTTTAGAGCCTGTATCTGTAATTTCTACTTCATTAGATTTTAACAATTGGGTTAAAAGTATTTTATTTTCAATGGAACCATCTCGATGATGAACTGGTTTAGTCCCAGTTTAGACCCGGTTTATTGGTTTACTCGTTTAGACCTGATTTAGACCTGGTTTACACTGTAGGTAGTGGTTTACTCGTTTAGATCTGGTTTAGACCTAGTTTACACCTGATTTAGACAAGAGTTAGTGGTTTACTTGTTTAGACCTGGTTTAGTCCCGAGTTAGACCTGGTTTAGTCCTGAGTTAGACCTGATTTAGACAAGAGTTAGTGGTTTACTCATTTAGACCTGGTTTAGTCCTGATTTAGACCGAGTTTAGACCTTGTTTAGACCTGGTTTAGTCCCGAGTTAGACCTGGTTTAGTCCTGAGTTAGACCGAGTTTAGACCTTGTTTAGACCTGGTTTAGTCCTGAGTTAGACTGAGTTTAGACCTTGTTTAGACCTGGTTTTAGTCCTGGTTTGATTCAAAGGATTAAAAAATATCCTGCACATTAATCTCTTCAGAAATATTTGTACTTTATACTTATAACGTACATTTTACATTACATTTACCGGAGTTAGTGGTTTACTCTTTTAGACCTGGTTTGGATCTGGTTTAGTCCAGGTTCAGCTTTAGTTTAGTCCTGATTTAGCCCTGGTTCAGCCCTGGTTTAGTCCTGGTAGCCCTGGTTTAGTCC
>OMNZ01108477.1:75553-90888 GCA_900303255.1 Lesueurigobius sanzi
ATGTTATGATGAATACTTTTTACTTTTACATTTTAGAGCCTGTATCTGTAATTTCTACTTCATTAGATTTTAACAATTGGGTTAAAAGTATTTTATTTTCAATGGAACCATCTCGATGATGAACTGGTTTAGTCCCAGTTTAAACCCGGTTTAGTCCAAATCTGATTTAGACCGGAGTTAGTGGTTACTCGTTTAGACCTGGTTTAGTCCTGATTTAGACCAAGTTTAGACCTTGTTTAGACCTGGTTTTAGTCCTGGTTTGATTCAAAGGATTAAAAAATATCCTGCACATTAATCTCTTCAGAAATATTTATACTTTATACTTATAACGTACATTTTACATTACATTTACCGGAGTTAGTGGTTTACTCTTTTAGACCTGGTTTGGATCTGGTTTAGACCAGAGTTAATGGTTTACTCGTTTAGACCTGATTTAGTCCTGATTTAGACCTAATTTAGACCTGATTTAGACCTGGTTTTAGTCCTGGTTTGATTCAAAGTATATTAAAAAAATCCTGCACATTAATCTCTCAAGAAACACTTTTACTTTTTTACTTATAAGTACATTTTACATTGCATACTTTGATACTTTTAGACATTTTATCTGTCTCTTTTTTACTCAAATTGCACTTTTACTTAACCTCTTAAGACCTAAAGTCCCCGAAAATGGGGACTTTTTTTCAGATACAGTTACTGACCTATGTGTTTTACGCAAAAAAATATTCCAAAGTTGCAAATTAGTGACAGCTGATGTGGGATTATCCATTTCTGTTGTTATTTCCTTCACCACAGGGAGGAAAAAGGCCTTTATGCGGAAAAATGTGTGTGTTTTTTTCAGGCGGAAATTCATTCAAACCTATGGCAACCTCATTTTATTGTCAAACAACATCATTTATTTTTATTTCACTTCCACCGTCATCCCAAAGCTCTACCAAATGTGTGGACACCAAGATTAGCCATGTTCACCTAGGATGTAAAGACATGATTTTTGGAGAAAAAGGCCTAGGGCTTAAGAGGTTAAGTAAGAATATTGAGTACTTCTGCCACCACTACTACTAAAATTAGACATTTACTCAAAAAACTGCTATGTTTCTTCTTTTTTGTTATGTAATGTATGGAATAAAACTCTTTCGGATTCCACTCTATTCCAGTCATATGATCCAGTCCGGGTTTTGCCATCGACGGGAGGCAGCAGGTAAACTTTGGGATTTTGGCTCCGGTTCCACTTTCTACAGGTGGCGGCAGTAATATCCGGGTCTTCCCTTTCGCTCCCCTACTTTTCCCTCTGTGGTGCTCCTCTTTCCCTCTCCAGCCCGTACTCTCTCTGGTCTGCTTGAATTTGAATAGTCTTTGGGGAGGCAACGTACAGCGTCGCCCTGTAGTCCCCATGCGTGTGGATAACCCCTTTGGATATGGCGGGACGCGAGGACTTTGGCATCTAGCAAGTTGTAGTAGGCGCGCGTACACGGCTTCACCATGAAATAAGGATACTACCTGAACAGTTTTCGCTCGGCTTGGAGTTCATGCTGTGAAGTAATTATGCCTTTCCCCCAAAGAACGATAGAACCGCGGCGCGTCGGGAGGCTATCCGCGAGGGATGGCTGCGTGACATTGGGAGACCGAGCCGGTGTCGGGCGCTGCAAACTGAAGAAACCCGTCCTGTTCTCGTCTCTGGATGAGATCAGCTGTCACGTTTTGACCAACTTGATCTACCAACTCTCGGACCTGTCGCGGCACGCCAGCGACGTGTTCCTGGGCATCGAGATGGAGGCTGGACTGGTGTTCCGGAGGTCCTGCAGAGTTCAAGCTCGTCTGCAAGGTTTACAGGGGGCAGTGCGCAACTTTGACGCCAAGAAGGTCAAAATACGTAAGTTTGCTGTACAGTTTGTCGGTGTGCATCATAATGGCATTGCCCGTGTGTCCGGTAAGCGTGTAAAAGTTGGAGTTTAGGCTGCAGGTGAGAGTGTCTTTGTTATGAAACGTATGGGGCAAGGACATGAGGCTGTGTTTTGGATCTGTGTTTTGGATCAATGTTTTGGATCAATGTTTTGGATCTGTGTTTTGGATCTGTGTTTTGGATCTGCGTTTTGGATCTGTGTTTTGGATCAATGTTTTGGATCAATGTTTTGGATCTGTTTGATTGAAACGTGAAACTGGAACATATCCAAGCCTTTCCTTCAATACAATTAAGTCCATCAAAGTGCCGTATAGTTGTCAAACTGTTCATGCAAGTTCCACATAATAGATTTATAAGGTTTAACTAAACAAATAGGACTGAAACATTACCTTAGTAGGTCAACAAGGGCAATATCAAAAGTAGAATGAATGAATAAATAAAATATACACTACTGTTCAAACTTTTTTTATGTATTGTTTTTTTTTTTTAACACTATTAACATTGTATGGTTCTCATTGAAGGCATTAAACTATGAATGAACACATGGAATTATGAAAGATAAGAAAAAGGGGAAATAATTCAAAATATGTTTTATATTTTAAATTCTTTAAAATTGTCATACATTTATTCTGGGCATTTTCTCAATGAGCTTCATACGGTAGTGACCTGAAATGGTTTTGTCTGTGAAGTGAAAACCATTTGTGGCGACTACATGAAGCTCATTGAGAAAATGCCGATCAAATGGTAATCAAAGCAAACTGTGGCTATTTTGAAGAATATATTTCAACCTTTTTTGTTTAAAACATAATAATCCCATATGTGTTCATTTATAATGAATGTATTCAATGACATTATACAGTGTAAATACTAGGGCTGAAACAACTAAACGATTAATTGTTTTTGGGATATACTGACAGACAGAGCATCAAGAAGTTTGTGTTTTTGTGAAAAAGACTATGTTGTCTCTAAAGGCCTTGGTTATATAAGTTTTTTTTGCTAATATTTTAGCTCTGATTGTTCCGAATATGAGATAAATCTCGGACCATAATCTAACCAGAGCAGAAAGAGGACTCTCGCTCTCTCACTTTCTCAATCACAGACTGAATTTTAGAGGTTCTTAGCTTTCAAATGAGGAATGACATGTGAAACTTGTACAAAGAGCATCCTACAGACATTACCTTTTAAGTTTACTCTATCAAGACATCCTCAAACGGCATCACTTTAGCTTCATGTGGCAATCTGTTTAAAAAAATGACTTTCTATGCACCTTTTGCCACCAACCGATTCATTGATTAATCGTACAAATACTATGCCGTAAAAACAATTGATTATCTCATCATCAATCATTACAGCCCTAGTAAATAGTCTTGAATATAAAGAAAAACAAATACATTAAAAAGTGGTCCAGAACTTTCAACCGGTAGTGTATTAGACTACTGTTGGGGAGCCTGAATACTGCTACCACCTGTAGTAGTCATCAAAGTACCAGTACATCCCACCAACACCACTGTTTGAGAAACTGTTTTAGTGAGATCAGGTCTGGCCTCTCAGTTTCAGCTTGTATAAATACATATTCATTCATAGTCTTCCTTCAATACTTGGACCTCTCTACAACAGTACGCTTCAGGACAAAATGTTATAGTCTGTAATAGCTTGTGCATGACCGGGTCAAGATTTGATCAAGTCCAAGTTGACTGCTGCTGAACTCGGTAGGAGATGGAGCAGTGCACCTCCTCAACACATGTCTATCCCATTGAGATTATGTTAATATCAACTGTCAATCCTGTCGCAAATGATGGATTCCCTCTCATAGCTCTGACCATCTGGGTTGAGGGCTTCAAAGGGCCACTGAGATCAGACCAAGCTGTTACAAATGTCTTTTACAATAGTATAGCCATAGCTGGTCCGCATAGATGAATGACAAATCAATTTTATTTTGTGTGTGTTTGGCTTTCTGTCTAAGTCTATCTCTCCTGGCTGTTACATATTAACCCAGGCTTAGTAAGATACATTAAGATTTGGTGATAGTAACACTGTTGTTGTAAGTCAATGCTTAAACTGGCATTTTTGTGCATTTAGTCCTGGTTACAGCACATTTTTGACTTCTTCTTCTTCTTCTTCTTAAATATAACAGCCTCTGAACTTAGTAGGCTGCATGGCTGTCTTTATGTTTACAAACCAGCGCTCTCTTTCCAGTTTCGACTCATTGGGGCGTGTGAGGGCATATCAGTAAGATGTGGTGTTGATTACATTTTACTTTGTAGCCTGTTTGTTAATTGAATTGGACTACTAAGCATTTAAACAGTTTCACATGACAAGCCCGGATCTCACACTGGACGGCTTAAGTCATGACTCACGAGTTCGCTTTTATTGTTGTGACCTCTCAACCGTGTCTGACTCACTAAAAATCAGATGTAAAATATGAATGTTGAGAACTTTCCATCCACTCCTCATGCTTTTAATAGCACGTGTAATTCAGACGAAGTGAAGAAGTGAAGAAGTGGCAGTCCAGATGTCAAAGTCCCCATAAGAAGTGCGCATTTGTCTGCTCCTACTACTAAACCCATCTGTTTTTATCTTGTGGGAGGAGTTGGGAGTTCCTCGTGAATGTACAGTGACTGGGCTTGTCATGCGGTGAGTGCAGGCGGCTCTGGAGACGAGGTGTGATCACGTCAAGCTGGAATGCGTTGGCAGCTCCTGCGTCGCCCCAAGGCCGATATTAGGCACACGGCAGCTCACAACAACATTAGTGCACATGTATATTTGAATGGAAACACTTCCGACATGACACCTGGTATTCGAGCCAGTCTGTTTTGACTTCTCAACAAAAACGTGATCAAGACGACATGATGATTCATTGTGAATAGACTTTTTCTTGAAAAGTAATTTAAACAAATCTGCCAGTGGGTTAAGTTTTACACTTCAATTAAAGATTTTCTTTTAAATTAGTTACTCTAATCAAGGGAAAATGTACTTGTAATTGTAATTTTATGAATTTCTAGATTATATTTAGCAGTGTGTATAGTCCAAGCTTTCACACCCATCCATCTTCCTCTGTTGCTGGGTCGCGGGGGCAGCACCAGTCTTTTATGGCTCCTCCTGCAGGTGCTGGATCCACAAGAGGACAGCCCCACAACGCTCCTTCATCTCTGGGAAACGTAACCGGCCTTGATGGTCTCTCATCATAAGGAGCTTCTGAACCGCTCTTGGTCTGACCCATCACCTAGGACCTGTTTGCCATCCCGACCAGGAGCATAATGTCCCAGAATACAGAGCTTCTAGGTTAATTTGTGAGCTCAAACCCCTCCACCACCACGATAAGGTGGCGGTTTGAACTTTCACACCTTCTACCACAAAATATTTGACTTTAATACACAAAATGTATCATGTCTAAATCAGTGCTAAACTCAATTAGGATTAAAGCTGAAAGTGGTTACATTCTTCTTTATTATTATGCTTTTCTGCTGGTTATATTGCCATGCTGTTCAGGTGAAAACAGTAATAGCCAAGTCTTGTTTCCAGGTTGTGCGTGGTAGCAGGTAAATTGACTGTGGTTGAAATGATATGACATGACAATGGTTTGTTGGATAACCCCTGATACCATCTGGCAGATTCCTGAAGGATTCTTAGCCCTTATTGGTCACCCTGGCTGGTATGTCCTCAGCTTTTGTGGGTCCAAATTCCTTCTCTGACCTCAGCAGCACAAAGTTGGATCAAATTACAAGTTTAGGGCAACAAGGGCCCCCCTCTGTAAGGCCAGTATCACACTGGCACTGTCGCTGCAATATCATCAACACAGTTAGAAATCTAGCTGTTAACCTGTTGTATGTTAGACACTGTGTTAGCAACTGTGTGCACCTTGTTGTCCTTGTAACGCTTTAGTGCAAAGGCACGTGTGGCCAGGTCAGAGGTCACAGTCCCCGAAGGCAACACCTGACACGGGGAAGTCAAGAGTTTAAGCAAAGTCTAATTTGTCCGGTTTGGATTTTTGCTGCCACATGCTTATGCTTTTGTAGAACTGTCTTTACCTAAGGGCCACTGAATAATTTGTCCTACTATTAGGGCTACTATGGAAAATGACTGTTGCCATTTAGGATGTCAAGGTCAGTTTTTATTTATATAACATTTAAAAACAGATAATACTGCCCCAAAGTGTGATTTGTTTTGAGAAGAGATAATTTTACTATCCTCAGTCAGTATAGTATATAGATAGTATAGATGAGATAAGATAGTTCTGTATTGAGCTCACAATGGAGAAATGTACTCGTTACAAGAGCACTTAAGATAGGATCACACAGGGGGGGGTGCAAAAAGTCAGGAAATGTGGCATCAAGAAGAAAAATAAGTTTGCAAAAAGGTAATAATAGAACTAGAGTAAAGATCAGGATCAATGAGAGTGTGTTGTGTGGTGTGTTTACATGCATGGTTCTCATGTGTGCTCATTAACATGCACTGTCCCAACCAAGTGAACAAGCAAATATTGACAAAGCGAGCAAACTTGTTAGTTTAACGGTATCCAATCTAATCCGTCTGTGTAGGTTCTCAGTCGTACAGGAGTTGTCCATCGTAGACAAAGATTCTTCAGTCTTCATCTGTACTCAGTTGTTGCCCTAAGAGAGGTGGGACTTAGATGTTTACTCCTGCTACTGGTTTTCCTCGTAACATGAGTGTGTCAATTCTGTTCATTCGCTGACAAAGCTTTTTGGATGAGCTTAACGTCCTACACTTCCACTACAGAGTACAGATGAAGACTGAAGAATCTTTGCCTACGATGTATCCAATCTAAGTTATACATTTTTATGACTATTATACAAAGGCTGAAGGCTCAGTGCTTAACCACATGTTACAGCATTTCTTTTTGACATATTAGTGTGAACAGACCTTTTCTGAAAAGCAACTTAATGAGTACTTTTATCGAATGATAACCCCCCTTTTATTGTTGAAAGTAGGCCAAACTGCAGTGCAGTGAAGGTTAAGTGGAGCTGGGGGAGCCTGATGCCAACCAGAAACATGCTACTTAAGGGCTCAGGACAGACACGCACAGACACTATAGGCCTGGCACATGTCTCCAGCCGACTCACAGATGTCCACCGTCCATCTTCTGTCTTTTATTCATACACACAGAGAGACGATGGGTGCATTCCTGCTCCCTCGGCCTCTCGTATTTATAGTCGCGTGTCTTGGCCTGAGATCTTTCATCTATAGCCTGCTATCGTATCGAGTGCTCTCTCAAAAGTGCTTTCCTCTGGAGCCGGTCTCCTCCTCGAGCGTACGGGGGTAAGCTCTTGTCTGTGTGCGCGCTAACAGACACTTGGGCTAATGCTGCAATTACACTGTAAATGTGTTAACACCTTTTGAGAGCAAAAAGCCTTGGGGGTCAGACCACATTTCAGAATAACAGTTTGAGAAGTTTGCTTCCAGACCAAGACCTCCACAGTTTGATACAAATGTGGATCTAATCACCGATGTTATGTCCGTGTTTTAACAAACTCATTTGCAGCGATGTTGTCCATTTTCAGTCTTACCTGAAGATTTGAAGTTTGTTTATATTTATTAGGTGTGCAATATTGCGTTAACGATATTATATTGCGATATTTTGGCAAACCGCACTAATCGTTATTTGGTTTTGCAGCAAATTGTGTCAAAACAAGACTTTGAAAAAACACTAAATCAGGATCAGAACAAGGCTAAAATGGAAGTAAATGAGGAAAGTTGTAACTAAAACTGAACTTTTGTATGGTTTCAGTTTCTATACATTTATTGTTTTAGTCTGGGTTTGCAAAAAATGGGTGACTTTAGTTATTTTGTGATACTGTATATTGCGGCTTCTTGTGATAAATATGGCATCACCTAATCATGCCTTTTTGCCTAAGTTTGCCTTTCTTATCCGTTCACTTTGAAATTTTGCTCCGCTCATAATAAAGGACATAACTTAATTGAACAAAGTAATTTTAATAGTTAAAGATTTTGGTTTTGGTCCACCAGTTTGTAGCATTTACTACTTTACTAATCTGTTCCTCACTCATTCATTCATGCATACCATAGCAGTCCATTCCTTACATAACAAGAGCCCACATCCAGTTCCCACAGCTTCGGTCCCAGAATCGTAGCTTGGCCTGGTTCAAATGCTGATCTGGTCCCACCATAAACAAAAGGCAAAGGGCAGAAAGGACAGAAAATCAGGAAAAAACGGGCTGAGAACGACTGAAAGCAACCCATTGAAAAGTGACTGGCTTGGGAAGCTTCCAGATGCGTTGCAAGATGTGGATGAAGAAGCACGAAGATCATACAGTATGTTCTGCAAATCCGTTCTCTTTAACTATAAAAAAAATACTTGCTGTACAAACATAGACACTCGTATGTTCGATATTTGCAATTCAAATTCATGTGAGTTGGTGGTAACACAGTTGCAAAGAGTAGCAAAGACTCGTCCACTGGAGGATTGCGTGTTGGTTGGGACACGGGAATTAAACCAGCACCAAACTCAGAAAGACACATATAATATCTTTTTCAGCGAATTGTGTCAAAAGAAGACTCCAAAAACACTAAATCAGAACCAAACCAAGGCCAAAAAATGTATTAAATTGGGAAAGTTATAACTACAACTGAACTTCTCCACATTTATAAGTTCCGTGCATGTTTGATTTTAGAGATTGTTGGCAAAAAATGTAAAAATCTGAGTCTGATGGAAGACGTAAGTGAATTTGTGATCTTTTTTGCGATATATTGTGCAGCCCTAGTGTAGATGCAGCATTTGATATTTTACAATACTGCCCCCATCATGCTAAATAACTATTACCCACATTTTTCTGTCTCCACATTCAACTTGTTCAGTCATGGTTTTAGCTTGTGCTCTCGGGCGGGCCCCTACTTAAAGTAAGTCTGCAAAGGCTGATTGCTTGAGGTGGTACTTATTGAGAAAGCGGCTAAATGCTGCCAAGTGGGTGGGCACCGAACCAGCTTTGAGTGTTAACTTGTTTTTGGACAACATGCTCTACTCTTGAAAAGCCTGTTTTAGTCTTGTTTTTCAGTGATCAATGATGAATTTCAGCTGTTCCAGGGCTCATCTGTAGTTATGTAATGTAGTAATGTAATGTTGAGGCTGGACCAGTTAGGATGCACACATGCCACTCTTAAAGTATTTGTCTGCCATATAAATGACATAACAAAACATATTTTGAAAATCGTCCAATTTGTCGGCTGTTCAACTAACATTCTGTGACTGAAGTGGAGCTAAGTGGTTTATTTCTCTATACAGTAGACAAGTATTATTTTCTGTCCACGATACACAAATGACTGTGTGCAAATGATACTAAAATATATTATGTGCCTTGCCAAAAATAGATGTTTTACATGTATTATATGAATAATATAACCCCTTACTTGATATTACAGTTGTGCAACAGGATTTGGCGACCCCCTGAAATTTCAGTTGTGCTCAAAAGTTTACATACCCTGGCAGAATGTCATATGCATTTCATAGAACATGAATGATAACACAAAAACCTTTGTACTCTCATGGTTAGTGGTTGCGTGAAGCCATTTATTGTTCAAAAAAAACCTGTTTGTTTGTGCTTTTCAACTAGAGAAACTAGCCAAATGTCCCTGATCAAAAGTTGACATGTTGTGCATCTTGAACCAAACATCAATATTTTCAGACAGTCCTGTATTTCAGCTGAAGTGAGTTTCTCTTTGCTCCTGAACAATTTTCCTGGCAGTTGTTGAAGGTCATGTAATGTCATAAATGACTTCGCACAACCACTAACCATGCATGGAAAAAAAGATGTTTGTGTTATCATTCATATTCTATGAAAAATGGCCAAAAGATTTACAGGGTATGTAAACTTATGAGCAGAGCACAACTGTGTATGCACCAGTATACAGTGTCATAATAAATCACTTGTATCTTAAGTGTAATTGTATAATATGATTGTCAAACACAAAGTCTACAGACATTTTCTTGGATAATGTTGTTGTCCTTATGCAACAGGTGAGCGATGCCAGTGTCCACTTGTTCACGGATACAGCGTTATCCGCTTTCTTGTCACTTTGCCTTTCCTTGTTTCCTTCCTTTCTCCCAGTGTTTTTACAAGTGACTTCCTGCGCTCCTCTCCTCATCCGGCTCTGTCCTGCTGTCCCCTCTCATGTGGAGACCTTTCACTCTCACTTTGTTGTGGATGCCGTTTCAAAGTGCGACCCACATCAAAGACCACCGTTTCTCATCTTTCTCAAATTCACCCCGACTCCATCCATGATTGAGCTGTGTAAGCAGTTACTTCAGAGTACAGGTGAAGACTGAAAAATCTTTGCCTGCGATGGACAACCCCTGTACGACTGAGAACCTAAACAGACGGATTTCTTCATTAGGTTTTTCCTGACAAACATTTGTTCAGTTTTCAGGATTAATATCACAGTGCACATTTTAAGCAACTTTTGTGTTGTAAATGATTAGCTAATACAAGATCCAGAGGCATTTCAGAACATGTGTAGAGAAGTGGTTTTCAAAATTTTCACACCAAGTACCACCTCATATTTAAATGATTTGACCAGTACAAGTACCACAAGGCCTATATCAAGATCACATCAGGACTAAACTGGGTCTAAACCAGATATAGAGGGTTAGTGGGTTTAAAGCTGGGGTACTTTTTTGTGTTGTTGAGATGGAAGTAAGAATCTAAATCAGTGTTTATCCAGTTTATTTGTATGGTGGTCCGCCCTGCTTCACTTCACTGTCAAAGCTGTACACTCAAAATATGCATGCAATTAATTTGTGTGCACAATTGGGATATACAGGAGGTTTTTGGGAGAGCTAGAGTTATGGCTGCAATTAACAGTTTGAAGGAAAGGTACCCCACAGCACTGTAGCACAGTGGTTAGCGCTTTGTGCTTCGCAGCTAGAAGGTCCTGCGGTTTTCCCTACCACTAAAAACATGTACAATAGATCAGGATGAATGAGAGTGTGTTTGTGAGTGCGGAACAACGGATAGAAATTAGCCTAAAACTACAATCCGGAGTGGTGTGTTTACATGTATTGTTCTCATATAGTTATTGTTGTTTATTTGGGACAGTGGATGTTAATAAACACACATGAGAACCAATTTCCAGTTTTCTGGTGCAAATTCTCAGTCATTTTCCAGTTTGTTCATTAACATGCACTGTCCCAACGACATAAACAAACCTTTAACATAACACTACCCCATGGAGACATTTTGGAGATATTTTGATATTTTGCGAGATTCGATAACTGTCTTTAATTTTAAAATACTTCACTAAACCATTCCAACACATGATGTTCCATTTAAAAAGATCTGAACAAGATATTAAAAAATCTGAATCTGTAACAATCTGAAACAATGCTAAAAAGCTGCATTATTCATCTTTCTTTTGCATAAAATATGTAAATCTCAAGTGCTCAGTGATTTTGCATAGTATAAGTTATATTGGTTTGTTGCAATATAGATATTATGGAATTGATGCCACCTGATGTTATCCTAACAATGATATGTATGTGTAGCACTGTTTGCAAAGGACATAACATTACCCTACTCGGTAGTGGGGGTCTTCCTGCATGTTTGACAGGTGGGTGGATGGACAGGCAAAGACATACAGTACATACTTAATGACACAGTGCAGCAGGTGGCAGCTCATCTTACAGCGACATAAAGGCTATTGTTATCCGGCTTTTGCACTTTACAGCTCTCGGAGGCCAGAGACACACGTACTACACACATGCACACACTCAAGTGCTCACACAGTGGCCACGCCAGGACAGTAAACAGGGATTTCCAGCCACATCTGTCACTTACTTAACAACATATCAACGTACAGGGCTAATGCAGGAGTCGCCAAGCACACATCCTGACCTTGAACGTTGATGTGTAAAATCAAAATGTGATGCAGTTGGTCATCATCAGCTTACATGGGTGAACATTCATGGTTTTATGGTACTGTGTTTTACTGTGAACAAATGGACAGTAGATTGCTGTTGTGTAAGTGCAAGTGTTAATACTATAAAAAAGCATTATAAGTGATGGTTGTGTTTCCCCTAGTGTTGTTCCGATACCATTTTTTCTCATCCGATCCGATACCGATATTTGGACTCAGAGTAGTCGCCGATACCGAGTACAACTCCGATACCACGATGTAAATAAAAACACTAGCAAAAGTCTGTAAAAAGATGCCAAAGCCCATAGCACATGGCTCATTCTGCATATAACATGTATTCTGTCAGGATTCTGTTTCCACTCTAAAGATCAAATGAAAGCAAAAAAGAAAACACAAATGTATCTGCTGTGATCATTAGAGGGTTTAGTGTTTGCAGAGCCCAGAAAAAAGCCAAGAAAAACACATTGTGGTATCGGATAGGTTTTGGTTCAGGTACTCGCCGATACCGATACCTGAAAAATCTGTGGTATCGGCATGAAATCCGAATCCAGTATCAGTATCGGGACATCCCTAGTTACCACCCAATTACTTTACATCGAATCACTTTTTGCAATATTCAACAAAAAGTAGTAGCTGCATGCACATACACCACTGTCGGCTTTGGAAGTAAATAATTACCTCTGTCGATCTGTTTGGATATTTAAATGTGAGACCACATGACGAGAGCGGCCTTTGCTGTGTTTGCACAAGCTGATAAACCATCAGGAAACAGCTGCGTGTTGACTTTTCTGTCATATTTTTAGTCCTGTAAACAGTGACATTATGCATCTCTAAATGTCCTCAGCTGAGTAAACGCATTGAGTAATAAGATTTATATGTATTTTGTCATGGACGGGCAGACACGGAGTCTAGCCCAATAAACACAGATGGCTCTAATAAATGATGTAGTAAAAGATGTTTAGTTTCTTTGTGTCGAGTTGTAAATCGAAGAAAACTAAGTTGCCTAAATTGCTGTATTGTTCTAACTATTGTATCCTTGGATTTCCATATAAAAAAAAAAACTAGGTTAATATAGTTGGGAATTCCAGCCAGCCCAGTTTTGTGTTGAATATTCCCAGGTCGCTAATGGCTTACGGTTCAGTGATTAGCTGTCAGCCTTCCAGACAGTAGTACGTGATTGTGATATAGGACAGCGTCAGTGTATGGGGTTCAATGTGGCTATTTATAACAACATTGATGAGAATCACAATACTCTCCTATCACTGTTCATTTATGGCATAAAGCAAACTATGAAAGAGATGTCAGTGTCAATTTTATTTGCATAAACATCCTCCATTTAAAACAACTGCAGAAGCCCAAAGTGCGTCATACTTCATTTGATTGTGCTCAGTTGCTCAAGACTTGTGTAATATATGAATGAATGAATGAATAAAAGAAAAATGAAAGTACATAGAACAAAACAAACAACATGTACAGTATATAATCTTGATTTAGTCCATCTGAAACGGAGTTGGGGGAAGTATATAATCCCACTAGAGGTGGGCAATATATCGTTTAGACCAGGCTTTCCCAAACTTGAGAGCGTCGCAGCCCCCTTATACATCCAAATACCTCTTTGGGCCCCACCCGATGATAAGAATTCACACTATTTAAAAGAAAATGTAATTGTTTTCCAATGGTATTTGCTAAATTTTAAATAGACAATACAGACATTTACACCCTATATAAACAATTTCATATAAGGTTCATTACAAACTCATTTTATTTTGATGTGATTGATTTGTGGACAACCTTTGTAGGCCCCCCTGCAGTGCCTCTGAGGGCCCCCACTTTGGGAACCAATGGTGTAGATGATAATATCCAAATTGTTGTTTGGACGATATGCGAAATTGCAACAATCCGACCCCCCAAACATGAAAAAAGCTGAAGACCGTTAAAGAGAAAACAAACAACACGCACTATAACCTTCTAATATGTATCGATTTTAATACTGCAGTGGTTTGTTTGTATTTTATGTTTCTGCAGGAGAGTAAGCTGCTACCGATTTGCAATACGCAGCTACAGACTCAGACTCCTTACCTGTGTTATGGCTCTTCTTAAATCACATCACAGATTGAAGCAACAATCCAAAAATGTAAAGAGTAAAGGCCGTACTGTAACAATAAAATTAGCTGCTAGAAAAGTGTGCTGTCTGCGCTCTGGTTTGGGTAGGCTTAAAATCCAGGCATTTCACCCGCCAGGCACCGCCATGTCGCTCCAGGGTGAACGCATCCTTTTTCCGCTAGAGCGCCCCAAGTGGTCATTAGCCCAGTTACAGTTTGTTACAATAATAGATCAGGTGCAGCAAATCAAAAAACATTTCTTTGAAGGATTGCAAAAATATCATCTGAATTAATTTTTTTCAATATTTCCCACCCTTATATCCCACCCCTTTCTTCTGTACTTCATCTCAATAACATAATAAACTTCCTCTTAATGATCATTTCAGCAACGTGATTCTTGAGTTCTTGAGGATACACAAAACACAGATCAATCTGGTTAATACACACAACAGAAACCTGGAAACTCATCTATTTTCTTCAGTTACATACTTGGAGAACATCATTTCTTTATACAGTATACACTTTCTTAAACTGTTTAATATTTGGACATCGTTTGAGGTCTTCCTCCATATTGTTCAATATTTCAGGGCCACAAACAGAGACACAGCTTTTTCTGGTCGTCCGAACATGGGCAATTTTAAAATGATAACCCCTTAAATTGTGTTTTCCTTCTCTTATGCTGAAAAAGAAAAAAACAGGCAATTGCTTATTTTTTGCTTTAGACATTGATTGAGCAGCATATATCAGAATCCAGTTGCCTTTTTATATGTTTTTTTAAAGTAAGTAATGAGTTTTTTAGATTTCGGGTGTGGTACTTGCTTGTAAACACCACCATTTTGAACACCACTGTCATACAAAATTGCTAGTTTTGTCCTCTTTGTTGTTGTTGCCCTCAATCCCACTAACGGCTCAAGCGTCTATTGTTAATTATATGACCCACACTGTTATATGTGTCAGGCCGACCCCCAGCTGCATCCACAACCCTTTAAGTTATGTTTATGTTCACAGTATGTTTTCAAAACTATACATAAACATGCCTATATGCAGCGTGGCGTCTGATTCATTTTGACTGAAGCAGATCTTTGGCTCATCATGGATCTCTCCACTGTCTCATCTTAACAGAGGAAGATGTGTTTTGGGTCTGTCAAAGTCTATGATGACATACTCGGCATCGGAATCCCCACAGACTAATGAATCTTTGAACCAATGTTGTCTGGTTCAGCCATAAAGAGATAAAGGGATCATTGTGTTACGAACAGCCTCTTGCAGTTTGGAATTCTAAACCTGGTTCAAACCTAGCCTAAATGTGACCTAAACCTAGCCTACACCTGGTATAAATGTGACCTAAACCCGGTCTAAATCTAGTCTAAACCTGGTCTAAACTTGGTATAACTGTGACCTAAACCCAGTCTAAATCTAGTCTAAACTTGGCAGTGACGTGCACAGAGGTT
>OMNZ01108478.1:2278-12653 GCA_900303255.1 Lesueurigobius sanzi
ATTTCGAGCAGTTGGCTTTGTTGGAGCAGTTTGCAGGAATTAGATGCACTCGACCAAATACTACAAGCCTAAAAGCAGAAAACATTATAAGTGAGGTCATATTAAAGCAAGCGCTCACCTTTATCCTGTGTGATTGGCAACTACTGTATATAAGTTAGGGATGCACATATTGGAGCCAGTACCAGGAAAAATACAATATCGGGTATCAATTCCAAACATCCGATACTGAACTGATACTTTCACCAACTTAATCTAAGTGAATATGGACATGCGGTGTGTCATATGAAAGCTCTTTCCCAGTGGAATTCATTCATTGAATTAGTTTTACACGCCTCAATACTGCTTTTGATCACTGCGCAGTATGTAATTAGTGTGCTAATGCTAGCTTCAACCAATCGAGGTTCGGGCAGAAGCTACGACTGAGTCACACCAAAAGTAGTGAAATAATATTGTCCAATTTGAAGAAAAAGAAGCGAGGAGTGCTCAGGGGCTCAAAGCTGTAGGAACCGGTGCTCTTCTGATAAGGCAGGTAAAATGTACGAAGAAATGAGTCAGAGGCCCTCGGATACATCAAAGATTCTTAGTTTAATTCGCCAATGCGTTTCAACTTACAGTTTTCATCAGGGCTTTGTGTGACAAAACTGTAAGTTGAAACGCGTTGGCGAATTAAACTAAGAACCTTTGATGTATCCGAGTGTCTCTGACTCATTTCTTCGTAAATATTGTCCAATGTTGAAGGTCTGTGTTTGTATTTTAGTTGGAGAAATGCTGTCACAGAAATACTGATAAACCATCTGTGTAGGTTCTCAGTCGTACAGGAGTTGTCCATCGTAGGCCAAGATTCTTCAGTCTTCATCTTTACTCTGTAGTTGAAGTGTCGGACGTTTCCATCTTAGTCCAAAGATCGTCCTCAGACTTCGTGGGTCTCTTAAGAGCAAACCAGAAGGAGGGGTTAACCTCTAAGTCACTCCTCTCTTGGTACTAAAGGTTGGAAAACATCTTAGCCTTATATACTTAAACAATAGAGTGATAACAAGCCCTATTAAGTCTCATTTTGAGAATAAAAACCAAGTCTTTCTTGTTTGAAAGCATTTAGCAAGTGTCTAACACTAATTTACAGCATGGTGAGTTGTTAAAATACACTACAGTGTAGCATAGAGGTGAAATTAATATAAAAACTTATTGCAAAGCAGGAAGGTGATCTTTCTCAGCATTAACTGGCATGAACGTAGCCCACCAGCACCTCTGGTGGCCATTCTCTAAGCAATAATGATTGGATTTGGAAAAACAGCAGTGAAACACAAATTTCTAGTTAAATAAATAAATAAACTAAACTAAATTTACTGTAAAAGATATTTGCAAAAGAAAGCCCCGGAACTATGTCCTTTGTTGTTCGCATTATTGTGTTAAGTGCTGCTCTTCCCTGTAAAACATGCTCATAAAGTCATCCCTGTGAAGAACTCTTTCATTGTTCTAAATTAAAAACACAGTATATATCGGTACAGGGGCTTTAGGCTGCTGCCATTTTGTTTGTCTAACAGTCTTGGAGAGCTATTCAGTATTGAAAATGAGGCTCTACAGAAGCATCACACTGTGGTTCATGTCTCCGCAGTGATTTGGCGTCTTTGTGCACATGTTCTAGGTGTGAAAGCATTTAACGATCTCATGTACCTGTTGTGTGCAGCCCGGGGTCATTAGCTGAGGAAATGAACAGTCGTCGGCATCTTTTATTGTCCCCTAACGAGCCCGAAGTGGGGCCCTGGCTCCTGCTTCATGTTGTGGTGTTTTATGGTTTCAGGGACTGGCTCTTCCCTCGTCCTCGGCGCAAACGGGGGTCTCATTAGGCTTTGTGCATTGTTGTTTTGCAGATGGGAAAGAACGTGAAGAAGGCCGATGAAAGAGAGGCCGGCGACGGACCGCTTCCTGCCGGACAACACCTGCACGAGCCAGGTTTGCTTCAGTGGCCTCCACTGATTATTGTGCTTTATAGTTCTTTTATCTATTATGTATTATAGATACGGATGTTGTCAGGTTGCTTCGATTAAAATGTAATTGAAGTAACTTCACAACATCCTGATCTATAATACCACAGTAAAATCAACTGGGAATGGCTAAAATGACAAAGAACATGAAGGGAGTATTTGCTGTATCAAACAAGTGGACCTTGTTTTAGCCAATCATCACCAAGTCTCGAAATGCTAAACAACAAAACATTACAATTGTAAGCAATAATATTTTTAAGGTAATTTTTGTTTTGTGAATATGTAGCCCTTGTGGGTTTTTTTCAGCATTGTACCCTGTATTTTCTACAAATTATTGTTGTAAGGGATAAAAATATTATTATTTGACATTGACAAATAAAAAAGTGTACACTTCCTTTGTCTCACCCCCGTCTGGAGAGTGGTCTAGATTCCTGGCTATTCAAGATCCGGCGATGGCTTCCTGACTGAACAACAGCGGCGGCCTCTGCAGCTCTGACTGGACTCTAGTCTGCCTGGGCAGGGTTGCCCAAGGTGAGGCCCCCAGGCCAAATTCAGCCCTCCAAGGGGTTTCATTTGGCCCTTAGCCTGGCCAGCCATACGCTCCTCCTTTCTGCTCAAAAGAAGAACCGTCTGGACGTCTGCTCGCAGCCTATCGTTGCACGAATGAGCAACAATCGGACCAATCGTAGAGGCAGATTTGAAACGTGGTCTAAACACTGAAATCACGTATCATTCTGACTTTGTAAAGCTCTAACTTCTTATTAAAATAGTTTAGTAGATCGCCTGTTTGTTTGGCAGAAGAGGAGAATCTTCAGTGTGATATTTCTTGTTAAATTTAATGTTTTTGCCCACGTTAAGCCGCCATGTTGGTCGGACCATGCCTTTCTCTGATTGGTTAATCGATCTGTCAATCACACCCTTCTGAACTTACAGAGAGTATGCTCATGCCCAGACTACATGTCTTGTGTAGTCTGACTGGCCAGACAATTTGGCCCTTGAGATGGTGCTTAGATTTGTAAGAAGTATCTACTTTGATGAATTTGTGCACTGACTAGACAGTCAATAGTTACTATGAACACCAAAACAGCATGTCCTACTCAAGAGCACAGTAATTAAAGGATACTTAATCATAGATCTGTTTACATTTGGTCTTTCTACATGCAAAACACTATTGTCTTTGGCCCTTCACATTCTAATGTTGGCCCTCCATAGCCTATTTTGGCCCTTCATGGAAAAACCTTTGGGCACCCCTGGAATAGGGACTGCCAATCCGTCCATAGGCTTCGTTCCTTCCCTCCTCGAGATTTCTCTGTTTTTTCCAACAGGGTTTTTGGAGTTTAATCTTGCTGCGGAGGAGGGTCTAAAGCAGGCATATCCAAAGTGCGGCCCGGGGGCCAAATGCAGCCCTCAGACCACTTTTTTGTGGCCCTCAGGCCTCTTCATCGCCAGAGATGGTACTTTTTTCTGCAATCTTGATAATTCCACACAATTAAAGCCTCAAAAAGTAACATTTATTGTGAGACAGAGCTAGCACTATGGCTCCAAGCCTAAGTAAAGGTGTGATTTAAACCTCTCTTAGTTGAATGTTTGAATGCACTGACCACAGATCTTTGGCCCTTCAAAAAGTTTGGACACCCCTGGTCTAAAGGCTAGCTTATAGACGGGCGTTCAGCACTCATGTCTGCGTTGAACAAACCTGGCAGCCAATCAGAGAGCTTGAAGCAGCAGTGGACGCAAGTCACTTCGCGTCAAATGTTAAGAGCTGTGATTGGTTAATGCATGCGCAACACGAGAAAATGGACAACAAACACCTTCAATCTCCCACTTCCAAGTGATTTTCAATTAACATTGCTCTTCTGTTTTAGTGCTTTTGTGTTTCCACTTTTTTGTGTATTAACTGAGTTTACTCTTTTGAAATCAAAAAGAAACAGAAACTACTCAAATGTCCCTGATCTAACGTTTACATGATCTTCAACAACTGCCAGGAAAACTGGACTCTCTGACAAAATGTTTGTTTCAAGATTCACAATATGTAAAATTCTGATCAGGGACATTTGACCAGTTTCTAGTTGAAAAGTGTAATCCGTTTTTTTGACAATAATTGGCTTCACGCAACCACTAACCATGAGTGAAATAAAGGTCTTTGTGTTATCATTCATATTCTGTGAAATGCATAAGTTTTCTTGACATTCTGCCAGGGGATGTAAACCTTTGAGCACAACTGTACTTGGCTCTAAGATTACCTAGGGTGCATGATTGAACCATTCAGAAAATATCCATAAACTGCAGCTAGCACCTCCATAAACTGCAGCTAGCACCTCCTCACTGCCCCAGACAACACCTCACTAGCACCCAATAACACTCTTTCCTATTTGCAGCAAAAGTTTTCTGGATTTACGTAGTTTCACCTGGCACTGCTTTGGGACGTTTATTGTTTCTGCTATTTTGAGCCAGCTCCATCGGGACTTTGATGATGTCAGGGCCTGTTCTGGATACAGTGTAATTAACAGTGAGCGGCTTATGATCACGTTACAAAGCCGAACAGGATGAAGTTTGATATCTCACATCAGATGGACTCAGCACCTACTTTGCCTCGTTTGATCAGGAACAAACATTAATAAGGCCTAATAGCTTCCAATGTTTCTCTCTTTCCCACAGCACAACTTTCCCAACAGAGTTTTATGAATGTTGTTCAAGGGTTGAAAGTGAAAAACACAGTTCAAATGGTTTGGATTTTTAAAAGTGGAAAACAGGAAAGCGACCAAGCTCTGACTAAAATGGGCCGAGTCGGTAGGATTTATTAGGGGAAAACTCAAATAAGACTGAGAGGATAAGGCAGCAGGAGGTTTACAGCTTGTGTAAAAACAACAAATTGCAACATGCCGAAGCTGAATTTTCAATGTTTTAACAGTGAGAAAACAAATGTTAGGATAGATCTCACATAGTTTGTGAAACTTGTGCTGAAAAGTAGACTTTAAGTGAATTTGTCACTAAATTGAGACTAGCACTGCATTCACTACACAAACTAAAACTTAATTTGAGAATATTGATCTTTTGAGTAGTTTTGATCTAGATCAGTGGTTCTCAACTGTTATGGTGTCAGGACCATAGGGTGTATTATGGAGGTAGGCTGTGTGGCTTTCCCCATAGCATTCAGCGCGGGCCAAAGAAGCCAACTCATGCTAGCAGTTTAGCCATTTTGAACCGCTGCCATGTTGAATTTTTGGAGCCTAATTCCATGGCTGTGTCTGAATGTAAACCCTAACCCCTAACTACTCATTAAGTATATAGTCCCGCACTCTATAGTAGACTATACTGTATAGTGGACTCATTTTGTTGGTAATTCGGGCAGCCCGCTCCCTATTTCCCCTGGCAGCTGATCACCTGACTGCCCAAGCACCGCAGTGACGTGATCTGCGGAGGAGAAAGTAGGGAGCTGCATGCCCGAAATGTCAACAAGATGAGTGCATTACATCTGCTGTAAAGTTTGCAAAACTCTGCTAATAATGAAATTCTGCGAGCAAGACCAGCCTGATTTAAGAGACAATTTAATATTCATGGATATATATTAGCCAGATAAGTTTTACTCAACATGGATTTTATATTAATGAAGAAAATGGCTTGGATTGTTGCGTTTTGCCTGAGAAGAAGCTATCGATCTCAAGCTAAAGGTAAGCAGCTAACGTTAGCAACTTTTTATCGTCGCGAGTTATAGCCTATTTAAGGCAGTTTAATCATAAATAATTCACAAAACGCCACTAAAGCAGCATTTTGAGTCGAGTCCAGTCGCTGTCAGCTGTTTACGTCTGACGTTCATAGTGCATTGTGGTCCATATGAACCCTCACTACTTTTCAAGATGCATTGTGGGAAATTTTGAGTGCACTGCTTTTTTCTCTTTGGACATTCAGGCACCCAAACAAAATGGCGTATCCACTATCAGTGGTTCCCAAAGCGGGGTCCGGGGACCACTGGAAGGCGGCCCCTAACACTTGCCTGTAAAGCAAGTGCACTCACAGTGGAGTGGTTAGGGGGCCGCAACCATCCAGACTTTGGGAATGGCTGCACTATATAGGGAATAGTGTGGACATTTGGATAAAGCCTTTTTATTTGATACTGTTCGAGTTAAATTCTCATGGCAACCACAGAGCAAGAAGGCACCTGATTGGCCTGTTAATTTTATTAATATCTTAAATAACTTTGAAAATATTAAAAGACAAAGAACAGGACGGTGTAGCACGTGGTAAGACAAGCTCTTGAGGATCATATTAACAAGACTATTTCCAACCATGAGTTAAAGAGAGGCCAAAAAGTTTTCAATAGAAAGTCAATAAGAGCTTCGGGGTTCCGGAGCCCGCCCCCGCATGCTAACTGGCTTCACGGAGAACTAGCCAATAGCACTTTCATATAAAACACTCTTTGGCCAGGACCCACCATCACTGTAGAATGCCAAGCCGAATAAGAATTGAATAATATAAAATAGGGTTTTTCCTAAATGTATTGTTGAATGAAATATGAAACAAAGATTAGGACCATGTAATCACATAACACTGCAAAATGCAATAAACCCACTGAAAACTGCTCCTCAGCCCACCAGTTCAGAACCAGTGATCTACATTATTTGGATTGTTTCATGACATTTCTGACTAATTCTAAGGCAATCTCGCCTTATAGTAATACAATAAAAGTGCCAATAGGACAGGACTAATTTTCTTCCTCCACTGGCAAATAAATGTACTTTAAGTAAGAAGAAATGTATTGAAACGAGTCAGAAAACATCCCTGACAAAGCGAACTAGTCAAATGAGTCCAAACACTAGTCCAAACATCTCCAATTTAGATAAATATTCTAGATTTGAGTTATTTAAACTAATCTAGACATGTCCTGTCTGCAGTGTTGTAGAAGCAACACCAAACAACATCTTCCTAATGCAACATGAGCTTGAGCTGCTCTGTGAACATCGACTTCAGTCCTAGTGTTCCTAAAGCCTGTTTGCATGACTCAAAGCATCCCCCCGCGCTCATTCACCTCTTCTCCTCTGACCCAGTAACTCTTGAATTCTGACTTTTAAATTACAGCATGATAATGATGGGAACAGTGGTGGGCGGCTCGCAGCATTGTTTTCAAATCACAGAGGTGGGTAAAATTATGGACGGAAAATCAGAGGGGAATCGGAACAGGCCAAAATAAACTGTTGAAGAAATGTTGAATACTGATGTGTGGTAGATTTAAATCCTGTTCAGTTTTCTCTCTTAACATGTACACTGTCACTTGGAAATAAATTGCCAAATTTTAACAATAAGTTTAATTATTGCACTGATTCAATGTTTCTCCAAAGATTTACACAGAAAATTGTAACTTCAAAGGCCACTTTTTGTGATTTGCATTTTCTTACACACTTGCAAAAGCATCTCCGCTTTTGTACCTCCTATAGACTCCAAACTTTACTGTCTTGTACTTAACAATATTCTGAAGGTTTGTTCAAAGGGACATTTCAATATTCAATTCCTAGCCTAGTTTTGAACCAAAAAAAAAAAGGAGAAATTAGAATTTTAGCACAATTTTTCACTAATAACTAGTTTATTCAGAAACAAAAGAAAGTATCCAAAATCCCCTCTGGACATTTTTTTGTAAACAAAAACATTGAGACTTTGCTCTTTCCATTATTCAGATTTTGTCGCTGATGTAGGCAGCTATTTTGACACATAAAAAGCCACGTTCGAGAGAGTTAGCGGGCGAAATCCCCAATATATAAGCACTTTAACCAGGGGAGGTTTAGAGAGAAGCTAAAAATCTGTATTAGCGACAAAATCAACTTTATTCAAAGTCCATATGAGATCTGGGATGACGGAAAAACGTTAGTCCAACTCGCCTCTGTCTTGGCCACAAATCTGCATTTATTCCTATTTAATAGAAAGCCCTGGACCCTTTACACATGAACAATTAAAAGCTGGAGGCCTAGAACTACTTATTATTTTGTTTCAAGGAAAGTTGGGCCAATCTCTTCTGCGAAACAGAAAGCGGTGGTCGCGCTAAAGGCCCAGGTCAGACATGGCCAAGCAGAGTCATGCATCTCCCCGTGGGTTATCGCCAAAGAGAATAGCGGAATCCTCACTACAGTCCAAAGCCGGGCAAGTCTTCATTGATCACTGTCCTTATTTATTTAGTTATTTAAGGAAATGTGGTACCGCGAAAACAATATGACACAGTGGATTTTAGCTAGACGCTCGCTTACAGTAGCTACGCAAACTTGAATGATTAAAAAATAAAATCTCTAAATAACAAAAACAACAGTCACTAGGACTTACCATGAACAAAATGACCTTTCATAAAGTTTGTCAGTTGCTGCAGGGACCCAGGCTTTCTTCGGAGCGCCCAGGCTTCCTGATCGCCCCATTTCTTTCGTTTTTCGCAGTTCTTTTCGGAGAGAAGGCCCCACCGAGCTGCACAATCGACCACACAGCAAGAGTGAACCATGTGCTGCACTAAATGCCCCTCCAAACGTGCAAAACAATCTAACTACTAGGCTACTATTACCGATACGCTGCTACCTGCCACACAGTCACGGGATGCAATGCTACGAAACAATAACATCACCAAAGATCCTCCTATACTCTTCACTTTGACTACAGTGGTCTAATTACTTTCTAACAATAACTTCTAACTAATTATTACTCCTGAAGTAAACTGCTGCATTTGCCTCTATTTGCTATTTTTGAATGAACATTTCTTCCTACATTCATTATCTTATTAACTTTCCTTCTACAGTAATGACTATAATTTATAGACAAAAGTTGTAAAGCTGTTATCTGGGTGTTCAGTTATTCATTTCACTTCAAGAAACTTTCTCATCACTAAAGGTCTACAATACATTCAGAACTCTGTCTTGTCACACACACCCCTCCACACCTCTTCCACAAACACATCGCCCCTGTCCTCGAAGACCTCCACCGGCTCCCCATCCATCAGCAAATCCAATTCAAACTCCTCACCATTATCTACAAGTGCCGTCGACCTGGCCCCACTTACTGCTCTGAACTCCTGCGCCATCATCCCCAAAGGTTGTGAAAAAGATGGATGTAGCACTGCCATTAGCTGCAGCGGAGCCGGGAGTGAGGGGCGGAGCTCCAAAATCACGGATAAATGGCTAGCATGGATAGGCTTCTTTTGGCCCGCGCTGTCCGTTATATGGGGGAAGCCACGCCTCCTCTGTCCATTGTGTTGTGTTTAGGGCTGGGAATCGTTCATTTTTTTTCGATACTAGTACTTTCACGATACTTAGTTTACAATACCGATACCTGAACAGAACAATAATGGTAATTTATTACATTTTTCTTTTTTTCTTTTACTGTTTTTTGAGCTGAAACACGTTTAGTGCAGTCTCAAGACCCACCAGGCATCAAAATTTGCTTTCTAAAGAAAAATATTTTTTCGGTACCTGTTTTCGGTACCAGTTTATTTTCCGATACCGGTAGTACCTTCATTTTTTCAAGACCATACTGGGATTGTTTAACGGTACCCAGCCCTAGTTGTGTTCAATGCCCAGTAGTGACGCCTCATGAACCAATGGGGCTTCACAGACAACTGTGTCAGTAAACAGTTCATAAGTGAAGCTGTATTCTGCCATCTGCTGTAGAGTTTAATGTATTACAATTAATAAAGTAAGTTTATTTTCCTTTATGTGTGTACAAGCGTTTGGAGGTTATGAGAATATATTTTCAAGGTTTTAGGCTCACATAAACCCATGAATTCATAATTTCCCTAAACTGAGGCCTTGTTCACATCAATCAATTAATCAATCAATCAGTTTTTGTAACGGCCAATATCACAACAGGAGTCATCTCAAATGTCGGTACAAACACAAAACAAGTCAATATCCAGGCGCACGGGAAGCCTATTGGGGCAGGGGGGGCTGAGGGCTGCGACGTATGTGACGTCACAGTCGGTGGAGTGATATTTGTAAGAGTACAGTGAAATATCAAAGATGAAACCTAACGTGAGAGGTAGACGTGTGTTCTCATAGTCATGTAGCCTATTTATTATGAGTTATTTTATTGTTTGTAGGGCAGGCTGTGTTTCTTCACAGTCCCCAGCAGGGGGGGCTGACGTACTGAGTGGGTGGACTGCAGTAGAGTGTGGAAACCTGACCGATGTCCGACGGACGGGCTCGGTTAGATTCGGACTCTATTTATAGAACTTATGTTCGGGCTAGGGTCGGAGTCGGACACACAGCGTGGCATAAATTAAAATGGGCCTCGCCCTCTTTAACTTAAGAAAGAAAGAAAGAAATACAGGCTAATCCTATATTATGCAGCGAGAGAATTCTATTGTGAAAGGTCAATAGGAAGTGCCTTATTTCTTAGATTATTGACAAACTGGCAACTTTGGAAAGAGT
>OMNZ01108479.1:0-10692 GCA_900303255.1 Lesueurigobius sanzi
GATATAAATCTATAATACAAGCCCTCACGTGGGAATGCCTTGTGTAGGCTGTCATATACTGTCATCTCCATTCACCGCGTGCGTCGCCTTTTGCTACGTCTAGAAAATGTGCGCACGTGAGCTTCAGAGTTTACGGACAGCGCCGCAACATTCCACGTCAAGTTGTGTTTTTATAGATCCCAAACTTTACGGGAACCCTTACGTACATAACTTTTGAGGGGATTTTGTACGTACGTGAGCTTTATAAATGAGACCCCAGGACATAATAGTTAAAATGAAACTGTGAGAAGTAGACTAAAGCACTGAAGAAAGAGCTCAGAGGGACTGAGTCTACAGAGATGGGTACAGCTGCGTTTCCACAGGGATGAAGGCGATGGAGTGCAGTGTTTTTCAACAGCCAAAAACGGACCAAACCGCTCCAACCTGGTGGAGGCGTCTCCGCTAAGTCTCCCGGCTCTCCAGGGAGTTGCGGGAGACTAGTTGGAGACTTTTTCAAGTCTCCATCAGGTCTTGGAGAGGTCTCAATTCAGTTGCGGAGACTTTGTGGAGACTTATTTTGTCCGTCTATGAGACATCTCGGAGACATCGCCGCAACTGAATTGAGACCTCTTTGAGACTTGATGGAGATTTGAAAAAGTCTCTAACTAGTCTCCGGGAAGTGTCCGAGTCTCCGCCGGTGAGATACCGCAATTAGCGGGGTCCGAGCCACTCCCAAGTCAGACCCCTACAGGGCTGGGTATGGAGCAGATAGCTTGTTGGAGCGGTCTGTGAGGGGTGAGGGGGGAAGAGACTGTCATGTGCACTGGTACACAGGAGTACTGTAACAGGTCATATGTAACTAAGCGCTGACCTGTATTGGCATTAGCGCGGTATTCTGTGAGAACTGCAACTTCAAATTGAGCTGTAGTAAAACAAAGCTAGCTCATTAGCTACAGCTGTTTACTGTTGGAGACTCACTTCAGCAATAAACTGAGGTAACTTAGTTAGCATCTAATACTATATTACAGCACTATGAGTTGTTCAAATGGCAGAGAGGTGAAACTAAAAGAAAATTAGTAAAATAGCAAGAAGTATTTCTTGCTCTGCATTAACTGGCATGAATGTAGCCCCACAGCACGCTTTGGTGGCCACCGATGGTCACTCCCACTGACCGCTTTTGTCTTAACAACGCAGACCAGTGGCGGCTGCTTCCCCCAAAACTAACCGCTCTCACCTTTCCGTTCTTATGGAATGAGGGCATCAGAGTTTCTGCTAAATGTTGGGAGGTGGGAGTGGCTGGACGGCTTGCCCAAGGAGTCATTCATGAGCGACCCACCCCTGGTGAGGGCTGTGGAAGATACCACTATTATACTAATATTAAGTACATCCCGGAAAAATGTTGAGACTGCAGGAAGCCCCAGCTCATATATGACGGAAATGACCAGTTTTGTTCAAAGTATTATTCAAGTAATGATCCTAAACCCAGGCCCAGTCCTGACCGCAGTCCAGTCATAAACATAAATGAATATTACGGACCCCAGGAAGAATAGCAGCGGCTTCTGCTGTGGCTAATGGGGAGCCGAATAAATAAACATAAACCATCAGCTGAAGTGTCCACAATACCAGTAAACATGGCTCTATATTCTTCTACACTAATGCCACTGTTACTCTATGCATGTTGATTTCAGTGCATGCACTTCATTTCTCCACATAATCATCAAAGAATTTAGAATCCCCAAGACCTTTCTAAACTTGAGCTGAAAAATTCCACAAATGGTCAACAATATTTCTCCCACGGTCTGAACAAGAGTCTATTATAGTGACACATTGGGACAAGTTCACCACTCTGGGGCATATCTTCTCCAAAACGCTGCCCACTCCATAATCTTTGTGCAAACTCTGTCAGGGCTGATTTATGTCCCGGGACGAGCTAACATTAGTTAGCCTGCGCCGCTGAGAGCCCATGAGACCAAAACAAACAGGAAGAGAGACATTTATAGAGTGCAGCATTGGCTGTACGTCTATGTTACACCCCATTACATTTATCATTAGCTTCTATGGTGCTCTGCTCCACTGTGGCTCTGGGGACTCCAGATACAAACATGTCAGCCTATAGTGCTGGCTTAGTCCTGCTTTAGACCTGATTTAGACTTGGTTTAGACCTGGTTTAGTAAATTTACTTAAGTATTGTACAAAAGTAAGTTTAAGTGAATCAGTACTTTACTCGAGTAGTATTTTTGTTTACTTATTTGCTAGCTTTTTAAATATAATAATTTTTGTGGCATATTATCCAAAATGACACATGCACACTTCAGAACAGTAGGGGGCCCTACACCCCATAGTGTTGCCATCATAGATACCTAGGCCCTGTCCCAATAGCCACTCTGTACCTTGCGGGCCTCTATGTAGTGTGCACTGACAGTGATATGTCAGTTGTGTATCCAACCAAGTTTTGGCATTACATCAGCGGGCCACTCCCCCGCAAATTTTCATTGGACGACAGTTCACCCATCCTCCTATCGCCGTATTCGTAAATAAAAGATTTCAACACTTACATTTGAAAAGACACTTTTTCGACGTAGGCACAGGAGCTCGATCGCCAAACGTTGCCATTTTTCCGCTTCTAAATAGTTCAAACATCAGACGCAGCGATGAATTGTGGATAATATGCTTCATGGAAATGTGGAAGCAGGGCGGAAAGGGGGCGGGGCGACCGCTCTCGAGAATTGGGACACACTACACATGCACAGCCTCAACGGGAACGCGCAATTGAGGGGCACAAGGTGGAAATGCGACTATGGGACAGGACCCTAAACAGGAGATAGACAAAGGCCACTCGGCGCCATTGGTAGGAATAGACCCACATGTTCAGAAGCTCCGCAACAACGAGCCTCCATAGTTCCCCAGAGCCTGTCCATCACAGCTTAAAAAATACATTTATACAAAAACAGCGATGTTAACACATGTAAAGTCTCTATAGGATCCCATATTACACAGTTCTTTCTGTCAGGAGGACCAAACAGAAGGGCCATCCGCCCATTGGTTGCCATAGGTGAATTTGGTAATTCCTGTTTTATAAAAGGCACTATAACATGATATGTTTCCCTTGTAGAGGAATGAAATTTTTAACTCAGACATTTGCAGAAATAACACTGTGCATCTAAATTTCACGAGTTTGCTGGCTATTTTTCTGCAAGTAGAACGTGCTTATAAACTCATCACTGTTGAGAACCGGGATGTTAGAAATGTGTGAGGAAAGTCAATTTCAATTTACTTGCTCCCTCTTTCATCGTTTGCAATAGTAATAATAAAAAAATCAGGTGTAATGCCTTTAAGTATTTTCAACACCAAGTAACTTAAATTAAGAAAAATACTTTGATAATGATTTTCAATTTAATAAAAAAAAAAAAAAAAAAGAGGTTTTCTTAAGTGCAAAAATACTTCTATAATTCCAATGTCTGGTTTTTTAACTTGGCTAGCACAACTTCCAGTGGCATCAGACTGTTCCACAGGACAGACTCCCTTGTCAGGCCAAACCGTGCTCGTCTCAGCTCCTCACAGGCAGATGGAGCCCACCAGGACACAACAATTCACTCCTTTATTTCACTAAAACAAATTCCTTACAATGTGCAGATTTGTAGAAGCACTTCACTCTGCCGTTTGTAGTTTTAAACCGTGCAAGTTATTAAAGAAGACACTGGAAAAGGGCCGGCTGCTCATGCGAGAGCGATAAGGACTTGTTTGGCACAATGAGACGGCGCACAGGAGGGAAACAGGTGGCTTTTTGATGAAATTGTGTTGTGGGATTTAACACAACAGCAAGAGAGCAGACTGGAGCGAGTATGCTCACTTTGGAGTCCAAAATTCCTACTCTGACGTTTTGTCTTGCTGCCCACCGAAAATAACACCAAAATGGTAAGGTACTATAGAAATGTCATGGGTAATGTACTTGTATTTAGCTGTAGTATAACATGAGACTTTCCTTTATACATAAAAATAGAACTACTAAAGCTTACTAGATTTATTTTATTTTGCAGTAAAATCATTTGGCATAAGTCTAATTTAATAATAATAATAATAATAATAATAACAATAATAATAATAATGGCTTACACTTGTATTGCTCTTTTCAAGCCTGAGAGACTGGGCTGGTGAGGATTTCAAATCAGCCTAGAGCGCCCTCTGCAGGCAGATGTGGGAATGTAACAGTGAGTACAGTATTTCACGGCATGCTGCTAAATCAATGCGTCTGTTTCACTTCAGCAGCAGAAGAAGAAACCACTGAGTGATGGCAGAGCTACATTTTTTTTTTTTCCCTGTGATGGTTGAACTCCACCCCCATCTAACCTCTAGCTCCGCCCCTGAAGTATAGATGATTTCTCTAAACTGTGTGAAAGAAGAGAAATACTACTAAAGAGTTCACAAATTCTCGCAAACATTCCCCATCGTTCAGCTCGGCTAACCTGGATTTTCAGACCAATCCTGTGGCGGCATTAGCAGAAAAAGGCGGGTTTTCCATCGTCGACAACAAGAAGCACTTCAATCAATAGTAATAAACATGAGGAGCTGCTTCAGGCTTACAAACTTAAAATTATTTCATTGCTTTAGTGCTTTGTTGTTTAGCTATGTCTTGAGACAAGCTGTGATTGGCTAAAAGAGAGGCGCTTGATCCAATCAGCAGCAAATATTCCCCAAAAAAGACCCTCCTCTTCCCAAACAATTTCAACTGGAGTCTTTCCAGATTGATATTGCTGTGCTAATGACATTTACACAGTAATATCAATCTGGCTTTTTTGGCCAGGTTAAATGAGGCTGCAATGATTAAAAAAATAAAGGTTTTGACTTTAATAGTACATTGCAAGGTTGACAAGCATCTCACAGTGCTACCATTCATTCACTCCATAAGTTACTATTGTAGCCACAGTTGCCCTGGGGTAGACTGATGAAAGAGAGGCTACCAATCTGCACCATTGGCATCTCAGACCACCATCAACCACTCACTCACACACATCACATCCAAACCATCCAAACATGGGCAAATGTCATACCCAAGAGCCTGGCAGGACTCAGGCTGTTGACCTTTCAATTAAAGACAACCTGCTCGACCACCTGAGCCACTGCTGCTCATGAATATGCCCTGAAGCTACAAATGCGTGTACCATTCCTGGACCTTTCAGCTGGTTCACAGAAATAATAAGAAGGTTAGACCAATCCAAACAGAGGCTCTTATCAGACACCGCACTCACAGCTTTCTTCCATATGTTATTGTTGCTGGGTTTTGTTAGACGGAGCTGAGCAGTTCATGCGTGGCAGGGGTGTGGGGCATGCAGCGCGTACAGTGCTCTAAACTCCGGGTTACAGATACAGCGGCATTGAGATACAGCCCAGCCCTGTTGATGATGCATTATCCAACAGCCTTCAGACTTCAAAAGGAAAATCCCCCTTATCTCAGCCAGCTTCAAATGAGCCGTGTCTGAACGGGCCAAACAAGTGGAACTAAGCCACTCTTTGATACTGAAAAACGCAAGAGTACCATCTCCATCTCCAGCCTGCGAGTCAAAAATCACAGTGTTCGTGAAAAAGGAGGCTTTTCGCTCCAAAACTGACAATTCTGTTGACTTCTAATCATGAAGGTTTGTATTAGATATCACCTAGTTATTGTCATGGGTACATCAGTTATCCATAATGCAAGAAGCAATGAAATAAATGATTTACACAATCTAAAATAAATCAAAAAGCATCTCAGGGGATGTAAACGTATGCATTTCATGGAATATGAATAACACAAAAGTCTTTATTTCTCTTATGGTTAGTGGTTTGTGTGAAGCCATTTATTGTCAAAAAAAACCCTAGAAATTAGCCAAATGTCCATGATCAAACAAACATCAATTTTGTCAGAGAGTCTTGTATTTCAGCTGAAGTGAGTTTTTCTTTGCTCATGAACAGTTTTCCTGGCAGTTGTTGAAGGTCATGTAATCATTAGATCAGGGACATTTGAGTAGTTTCTGTTTCATTATGATTTCAAAAGAGTAAACTCAGTTCTTTGACAGCAAATGGCTTCACACAAACCACTAACCATGAGTGGGAACAAAGATGTGTGTGTGTGTTATCATTCACATTCTATGAAAAATGACCAAAAGATGAAAAGCGTATATAAACTTATGAGCACAACTGTACATATATCATTGCTTCATATACAAAATATTTACCAATATATCACAAAAACACTTTTTAGGTTTTGTTATGCGAGTTCAAAGGGAATTTTCCTTAAGAAGTAAATTAAAAAATCTCTTTGTTGCAGCCTGACAGCCCCGACTAATGAAGCGCCCGGGTTTTCCCTCTTTTGTACAGTATCTGATCGGAGGCTGTGGACTATGCATCATCTGCAGGAGCAAAAACAACTGCATCTCACACAGCGTTTCAAAGGGGAAACTGTTATCCACGGAAACAAAAAGTGGTTTCCAGCTGCTCACGTTTTGTTCTTGCGTTTCTGATACTTTGTCACCATGTCCTGCAAACTGCTCGAGATGAAGGATGAGGGCGAAGACGGACAAAACAATGGGGAAACAAAGAGAAGAGGGGTTCAAATGAAAGAGAAAAACACAAATATAGAGTAAACAATGAAATCAAATATGCACAAAAGATAACATGATATCAGGAAAAGGAACAGCACCACCTAGAGTTCACCTAGATACTTTGGAAGGGATGAGTGACGGAATTAACAAATCTGTATAACCATTTTAGCACATATTACTGCCTATATACTTCTTTTTTTGTGTTTGACAATCTAATAAAGTCAAAATAGCTGAGTAATGTCTTTATTTTCAAAGTAATTTTGATTTAATGCTTAAAAATAGGCTTACAAACATTCTTTAGGGGCCTGAGCATTGATATTGATCTATAATACTAGTGCCAGGGCTGGTGAGGATTTAGCCTGGAGCTCCCCCCACAGGCAGCAGTGGGAATAATATAGTATATATGCCTTTCATCCAACAATGTGGCTAGCGACTGCGTAGAACTGATCCAATGTCCGATTGGGTTTGAAGAATTACACAACTGTACCCAGGAAGTACAGACTGAAGCACTGCACAATAGAAGAAGAGCCAGAAAAGACCAAAGTGAACAGGAGTACCTCAAAACTGTGTGAAGGAAGTGAATACTCCAGGTATTATCATCTTACATGGTGTCTCCTTTAAAGCCAATATTTTTTAAATTGAATAACTTTTAAGACTTTTTATTTTGCCTGTGAACACCCGGTTTAAAAAGTTTTTTCAAAGGTTTTTTCAAAGGTTTTAAATATTACCAATCGTTTGATCTGTGATATGAACAAATATTGATTTTGTGATTTATTGTAATGCTGATGGATGATGACAGTGTTGTTCTTTATGGTTGAACTGTTCTAATGTGCATTTCTCCAACAATTTTTGCATTTCCACATTAGAAGTCTGCGTGTGAAATGTTTATTTCCACATCTTCACAGTCACTTGGTCAAAAGTCCATTTTCTAAAAGGAGTCATCATCATTGCATCTGGCCTATCCTAACACCAAACGGCTGGATATCCCTGCCCTGACAAAGCATAAATTACCAACAGTCTGCTTATGTTTGCGAGCCCCGCGGTGACACTCATCACATTATTTATCAAAGAGAACCTTCGCCCTCGCCTCACGGGGTCCGGCGTCGAAAAAATTAGTTTGGCTCGGCAAGTGAAGAGTAAATAAGGCTTTCAAACGGAGAGGCCAAGGATGAGGGGGCAAGTAGCTGAGTGTGTTACTGCCTCGGAGTGTCCGCCGAGCAGCGGCTAGCACAATGGAAGACCTCTGGCCCTGTCCGAGGATAATTACAATGCTAATGATTTCACTGGGTTTGCCCTTGGCGTGTGAAGCTGCTTCTGCTGTAAGGAAATGGACTGGAGAAGTTATGGGTTTACATGGAAGCCTTAGGCCGGACTGCACCAATAACAGGTCTTTTGGGGATATAAGGTCTGAGGAGAATTCAGTTGGGGTTAAGCTGTTTATGTGTGGTTGGTTGTTTATGTTGCAGGTTGTGGCTCAAATTTCTTCAAATACTTAAGTACTTTATAAAGCAAATACTTCAACTTACAGTTGTGCTCATAATGTAAACTTCACACAGAAACCTTTATTTCTCTCATGTTAGTGGTTTGTGTGAAGCCATTTTTTTGTCAAAAAACCTGTTTGTTTACGCTTTTCAAATAGAAACTAGCCAAATGTCCTGATCAAAAGTTTACATATTGTGCATCTTGAAAGAATGTTTTTCAGAGTCCAATTTTGTCAGAGAGTCTTCCTGGCAGTTGTTGAAGGTCATGTAAACGTTAGATCAGGGACATTTGAGTAGTTTCTGTTTCATTATGATTTCAAAAGAGTAAACTCAGTTCTCTGGCGATAAATGGCTTCACACAACCACTAACCATGAGTGGGACAGATTTATGTTTATCATTCATATTCTAGGAAAAATGGCCAAAAGATTACAAGGGTATGTAAACTTATGAGCACAACTGTAAGTACATTTTTCACTGGGCAACTTTCATTGGAGTAATATTTGAGTAATAGCTTCTGCACTTTTACTCAAGTAATGAAATCAAGTACTTAGCCAACCACTGGATATGGGTAGGTGGTACAATACTTGTATGGTATTGCAATATTGTATCAGAAAATGACACAGTCTCAGAAATATTGTGGATTTTAAAACATTGGTGCAATCCAGTCATAGCTGTACTTTACCTTTGCACAGTACTATATGTACACAGCCTTTATCACAGATAACATTATGTGCAACACTTCATCGATCATTTGAGACATAAAACGCACAGAAAGCAGAATCCTTGTTAACACTCCCATGTTGTACCTTTGCAGTATCAGTGGCACTGCAGTATTATTGTAGTATTGGTGCGTACCTGTTGATGAGGTCTTCGTTGTCGTCGCTCTCCATCTCGTCCTCTATCGCTGCCTGCAGGTCGCCGATCCTCTTAAAGGCCAGTTTCAGGTCGGACTGAAGACTCTGGTTCGCCGCCTCCAAACTCTCAATGTCCATTTCCTGTTGACGATGAATGATGGAGGATCAGTATTTGTCATACAATCAGAATATGCTGCGTTCACGTGACATCACAACTTTCTAAAGAGCCTATAGTTTGAAACTGAGGTGGAGGGCAGCTGAAAATGATGAGCTTGGGGAATGTGAAATGGTCAGACACTTCCAGAGCTCGTAGCTGCGACAGAGTTTGTGGTAGCCATCAGGTTTCAGGCTCCAGACGGCGCGTGTTTAACTGAGGAGAGTGCAGTTCAGTCGCTGTGTTTATTACAAAGGAAAAGTTCCAGGAATGTCTAATGCAGTGGTGCCCAAAGTGGGGCCCGGGGGCCAAATTCGACCCTCCAAGGGGTTTCATTTGGCCCTCGAGATAGTGCTGAGATTGTAAGGAGTATCTAGAGTGCAAAAACAAATCTATAAATAAGTTACATTTATTTTTTTATTTGATCTACATTTGAGCAGGAAAATATATTTATCTGTCAAAGGAATGAGTCTTTTTGCATTTAGAATAAGAAAAAAACACCTTAATACATCTAAAATAAGAGTAAATATCTCTAAATTACCAAATGCATTTCATTTTACTTGAAAAAAAGAACAAAAATCTATTTCTATTGACACAAGTTATTAATTTTTGCAGTGTACTTTGATTAATTTGACTGAATAGATTGTTACTAAGGACCAAAGCAGCATGTCCTACCCTAGCACCATTATTAAAGGGTATTTAATCATAGATCTGGTTGAATTTGGTCTTTCTTCATGTAAAAGCTATTGCGTTTGGCCCTTTGCTCATTAATACTTTTTCATTTTGGCCCTCCATGTAAAATACTTTGGGCACCCCTGGTCTAACGTGTCCCGTTCACAGACACACGCAGAGATCATCACTGCAGACCTCTTTGGTCGTACGATGGTTCCATGTAAAATCCTTGTCCCCGTCTTGCTGCATGACCTGTGATCACTTTTCACACATGGACAAAATCAGCTTGGTTTACATGTATGATTGGACAATGACCGTCTGGTGGTGGGGTTTTGAGAAACGTCAATTACATTAGACATCTGCAATGTTAGCATAGCTCTTGTTGCTCTTTGTGTTTCTGATATACGTATGGTCATAAAAAACAAAAATGATGACAAAATAATCAGCATCGACTTCATTTAGAATCAGTCTGAAGACCCACGGGAAAAGCAGATACATCGATTTGGATTTAACTCTTTTGGTCATCTTGTGCTAATGAGAGGCGACAGTGAACTTTTCAGAGGCTCTCGCTGATGGGGTCAGGGCTGGTGTGCTGGTGTTGATGAATGCAGTTCCTCAAATGTCACGACCTTCTGTAGAAAACTCCCACAGACTCAGGGCATTTAGAGGCTTGTGATCAATTACTGCTTCAAGAATGGAGAAAGTTTGGAGTTAAGATTTCTGACATAATCTGCAAGAGACTGCCCTGCGCTTATATAACAACAAGTACAAGGTGTTTTAGAAATGAAAAGGCTTTATGGAAGATTTTTTGTGTCGTCACATTGTGAATTTTAAATCTCTTTGAATTTTTTTAACACTGAAAAAACTTTTGTGTCCAAACTTCAGTCACAACATTTTCAGTATTATTTTTCAACACATCAAATACAACTGTCTAAATTCAGAATATAAAATTCAAAGTAAAAAAAAATTCAAATAG
>OMNZ01108480.1:0-15714 GCA_900303255.1 Lesueurigobius sanzi
ATGAAACAGCCCTCAGGACTAGGGTGACCAGACTTTTCACAATGAAGACTGGGACAAAAATTTGATTTTTTTTTTGTAATTTATCTCACTTTTTTTTTTTTCATGTTTTTTCTCAAATTTTTAAATATTTTTTCTCGTCTTTTTCTATATATTTTTTGCAATTTTCATAATTCATAATTTTTCAGCATTCTTTTGTGTGTTTTCTCTTCCTTTTTTCATAATTTTTCTCACATTTTTTCGTCCTTTTCCCCTTGTTTTCTTGTATATTTTTTTTGTAAACATTTTTTGTCTTGGCTAAAAGTCATTAACCTCTTAAGCCCGAGGCCTTTTTCTTCAAATATCATTTATTTACATCATAGTGTACATGGCTAATCTTGTGTCCAAACATTTGGTAGAGCTTAGGGATGAGGTTGCAGTGGGTCCTTCTAATTTCCGCCTGAAAAAAACTATTTTTTCCGCATAAAGGCCTTTTTCCTCCCTGTGGTGCAGCAAATAACAGAAATGGATAATTCCACATCAGATGTCACTAATTTGCAACTTTGGAATATTTTGCTGCATAAAACACGTCAGTAACTGTATCTGAAAACGCAGCTCCATTTTTGGGGGCTATAGGGCATAAGAGGTTAATGTTTAATTGATTGATTTTCTCTGCCTTCTCGTAATTTCATGTAACCGTGAAACTCTTTGAATTGCCCCGTGTATGAACTGCGCTCTACAGGCAACAGTCTTTGCTGCAGCGTTACCTGGTGAAGTCGGTCATCTCCATCATGATCATGCACATCTGTTTGGCCAGCACTATGATGTCGTTGCCGTTGTCGTCCCACTTGGCCACCTCTGCGTCCAGCTTGCACTTCTCCTGCCGGAAGCTCTCCACCTGCTCGGCGATCTTAGCCTTCTCCTCCTGGGGCAGCTGCGCCATGATGGCCTAAAGAATCCGCAGAGAAACAGCTTGTTAATAACTACAACCGTGCGGAATGAATTAGGAAAACTGCTCACGAGAGAGAGAGTTTAGGTAAAGATAAGTTTGAGAGGAGTTAAATGAGAAAAGCCAGAGTAAGAAAAGGATTAGTAGCGGGATGGCGGCATAAAAGCAGCCGTATAAAGGCCAGGGCTCGAGCACTATAGTTCAATTTTTCTGCCTGGTGTATTCTTTAATCCGCCCTTACAAAAAAACTTTCTGTAGTTTCTGAAACACTTCAAAACAAACTCCTAAACTTTATTTAATCACTGGCCCCTTTTCATAGTACTCGACATCCTACTGCCATGAAGAGCAAATCCATCGTCTTCATTTTTCCCCACGAGAAGGGTGCGTTGGCAGTGCTAAGCTCGCAGCCTTTTGGGGGGCAGGACCAAAATAGCATAAATCTTGTGGCAAGGTCACCGGTGCTCTAAGGACCCGGTATTATTTGGGAGATAAATGTATAATTACCTTCTTAGAGCCCAGAATGAATAATGTATTTGTTCAACATTATGTCAGGGAGGTGAGATGGAGGAAGAGTAACCTGGTTTCCATTAGGTCGATTCTATTGACTCCACAGGCACAGGGAGAAAATGAGTACAGTATAAAAAAAAACCCACCATTGTTTTTCACCTCATCCATTATTGACTGTGCTCCAAGAATTGTGATTCTCTTAATAAAATAATCAGCCTCATCTTTTCTTTTTTTCCCCTTGCCTGGACGTCCTCTCCTTCTCGCAGTGAAGCTGGTGAGTGGGGTGAACTTATAACATCGACATGAATCATTTTGCTCATCTACACAGTGACAACAACGCACACACATGAGAAACACGCTGAAAGACTTAGTAGTGGTATAGGCCAATGTAAACATTAGAGGAAATTTGTATTTGAAGTTTATAGGATAAGAAAGAAAAATACTAGGGGACTTGGTGGACTAAGATCATACTTAGCACAGACAAATAAAGTCAAGTGAAAATCCGGACCTTATGAATGTTTTTACAGCATATTGTCCACTAGAAGTCAAAAACCAGCACTTGAAGGTAGCCGATAGCATGTAGCATGTAGCACCATTTTGTTAATTTCCCCAGTCTCTGTATCTTTATTTGGTAGGAAATACTAAATAAATAATATAGAGTAGTTGTGGAGCAGTTGGTGAAAGAGCAGGTATTTCTCGCCTTTGTTTTGGGGAGTATGCTCAGTAGTTGTAATGCTAGCAGTAATAAAGCCCTGGAAAGGAATTAACTTAAAAATGTTGGTTTCCTCTGCTCATGTTCCTTGATGAAAAAATGTAAATACCCTCCCTGTTGTGTTTAGGAATTATTGCTCTTTAGCTAAATAGTTTATGTTGTGTTTGTAATCATAGAGTGTAGATAAAGATGGAGGCCTGTGTGAGTTTCCCCATAGCGTTCAGCGCAGACTAAAGAAGCACTTTCATGCTAGCATTTGAACCGCTGCCATGTTGAATTTTTGGAGCCAAATCTATATTCGGTATGTGCGAGTTACGTTCTCTTTTAATGTTGAACATATTAAAAGACAAAGAATGGTGTAGCTGTTGTGTATAGCTCGTGTTAAGATAAGCACTTGAAGGTCATATTAACACGACTATTGCCAATAATGAGTTAAAGAGGGGCCAAAAAGTTTCAATGGGAAGTCAATAGGAGCTTCCAGGTTCCGGAGTCAGCCCCGTATGCTAACTGGCTCCGCGGAGAACTAGCCAATTGTATCGCCATCATTAATGCACACTCTATGGTTGTAATTGAAGTCAATTGAGATTTAGTGACATCACTTCCTGTTTAGACTGGGTCACTTCCTATTTTGGTAGCCTAAACAGAGACAGTGAAGCCACATGAAAAGCAGCTAGCAATCTGCTGCATCCAAAGTTCATGTCGTAAAGTAAAGGCATTATATCATTTAGATGTCAACCTTTAGATATCAGGCAATATTTCATGTATATGTTAAATAATATGCGTTTAAAACAATGTTAAAAAATTGCTAATGTTAAATGAATTTTTTCTGTATTTTTTGACAGTTTTCACTCCATGCCATAGTAAAATCATTGGTTTTCAACCAGTGGTCCGTGGCAGTACTGCTGGTGGTCCGTGACTTGCTATCCAGTTTAACAACTAAAATGACACTAGGGCCGCTGCATATTGACTATTAATGAATATCAAGTTGATATATCTCTCTTAATAATTCTACTTCTGTTATGTTTAAACAAATTTTGAGAACACAAAGCATTGTAAAATAAAGTATATAGCCCTCTTTTATACAAAAAAATAGGCCTGTATTGCACACACAGACACATACACACAGTGGGCCACAGACTACTGCTTAGTCTGAATGGTGGTCCCTGGGGCAGAACCAGTTGAAAACCCCTGATACAATGGGCCAAGTAAAGTTCCCGAATCTACAACAATGTCTTCAGCATGAATGGAGTTTAGCATGGTGTTTAGTCTCCAGATCCAACACTGAGATGAGAAAATGATACTCAGAAAATATTACCATCTTCAAGTAGTGGCCATGGAGGGCTATATAAAGGCTAAATAACAAATTAAAGCAAAGATTGTGGGCCAGCATCTGTGACCTAAACCATAACCCTACTAATCACACTGGTGCAAGGCTTTGATGGGCGTTTGCTTGAGTAAAAACGGCGTAAACAAACAAGCAAAAACTTGCCCCCTTAAGCCGCGCATAGATCTCCTTAGCTGCCCGTGCCAAGACACACACGAGCTAGAGCACAGCAGTCATCCCACTGAACAGTGTGCGGGATGAAAACAGCCCACATTTTAAAACAAATAAAACAAAATAAAAGTTAATACGTATTTAGATTGCATAATGAGGAATCAGCAATAAAACACAGACTACGGAATCTGATTTTGGGGAGTGTTTTTGCTCGCGGGACCTTGTTGCTCTTCGCTTCCTTTTCCCGAGTGTTTATGCTGGCACTGTGTCACGCTAGTCTACAAATTAAACGCACCTCTATAGGACGTTTATAAATTAGACAGATCCCTTAATTAAATGTTGCCGCCGTGGCTTGGTTATTAAGCACTAATGGGCTTTAAGAAGTCAACTTTAACTAGTAATCCCCACGCCAACTGCAAAGCTCTTTAAAAGCAACTTCTTCTTGTACTTAAAGATATTTGCAGAAGCGAGCTGTTGTCAGGGGTGATAAATGAGAGCTTTAAAGTTACGGTTTGTTGACAGAAGCGCTTAACAGTTGCAACATGGCAAACCCTGTTTTCTGGCATTAAAAACGGATTATCAAAATTTATTAGAGGAGCAGAGCGCGGGGAGAGAATATTTAATTGCACAGTGTTATTTAAGGTCTCAGACTTGCTATTTGTGCTAATAGTGCCAAATGTTCAGACTAAAAATAAACCCAGCCTTAAAGGGACTATATTTTTATTTTTTTCTGGTAGTGGAAGGAAATTAGTTCTTTCCTCCTTTAGTATATTGTAAACTCTATTGACATTATTAATTATACTGTGCATGTAAATATAAAGCATTTATCATCAATTTCATGAGTTTGCAGACTAGTTTTCTTGCATTTCTGTGACCCTAAAAAGTAACCCCGCCAGTTGTGAAATGGGCTTATACACTCATCTCTCACTGGGCCGCGCAAACGTGCTACTGACTATCGCTTATACATAGATGCACATTGACGCATACCGCAGCTGTCACGTCGAGCGCGTATTAAATTGACATAATGCGAGTGCCGTCCACATCTCCTTTAGCTCATAGGCGCCGATCCTGTGGGTGCTGCGGGACTCGAGCACCCAGCCAAATCTTTGAGCACCCAGGCGAATTTGCCCTGATCACAAAATGATTCAGTAGATTTAACCTGTAAATCGCAGTCTCTTTTTGTCCTCTCTGCTCACACTCCAGTTAGCTCAGTGGACCAGAGCAACTAACCTGTGAGCGGGAGGTCGTGAGCTTGTTTCTGTATCTTTATAAGGTAGAAAATAGATCCATAATTCAGCATTTGTTAAAGTAGTAGTCTTTAATATCTCCCTCACTGTAGCTTTGAATGTGGCCGTTGGATGCTGTGTGTATCTATAGCAGCAGTTATGAATTAATTACATAACAAAATTACAGTTATGCAATACCTATGTATTACTTTGTCAGTGAGAACAATGGTGTTGGTCACTTGTTTTAACAAATGCATCAAAGTTAGAGGTGGCTATTCTCAGAACGGATCGGGGACTTGCACATGAATTCCTTTGTGATCAGTTGCGCTGGCAATTATTTTCTTCAAAGATGTTTCACAATGGCGCAGAAACAACACGAATCCCCATCTAATGAAGGAAAATGGTTCTCTTCAAACATTACACTGGAGCTGATCAAAGGAGTGCCGGTGAGAAAAATGGTAGAAAACAGAAGATAAATTCCCCTTTTTAAAATGAAGGATCAAGAGAGGTTGGGAAGGCAGCGTGAGGGATTTGGTCGGTATTTCCAACCCAAGCTGAAAATGGTTTTGACAAAAGAGGAGAAAGTGAGAAAAAGAGCTTGTGAACACAAAGCAGAGCTGGGGTAAACACATGAGCCAATTGGTACGTCAGGGGAGCAGAGAAGCACCCCGCAGCCACCACTCCTCCCATCTTTGCCTTCCTTTCTCCTGCTCTAGAATTCACTTATCCCCAAATCCCTTCCCCTACTTTACTGATAACAACAAGGAGCGGGCCTTGGGAGCTTAACATAGTGGCAAATCCGGCCCAGGGAGTGCGCATTGCCAATACACTGTGGTTACGTCTGCGGGGATTAGAGCGCTTTCCGGGTCTCCTCACTGGGGCGCGCCGTCTTGAAATGACTTTAATTTGTTTCATTTGAAATAAACTGCCCCGACACTCAAGAGTTCAATTTTATGGATGACCTATCAACAGTGTTATCCAATCACAGTGGAGCGATGTCGTGTTGGATGGAAAGGGTGTTTAGTGTTTGCTTTCTGGCGCATTATAGAATGGAGATGGCGTGAGCGTGTCTTAATGGAAAGAGACACTGCAAAGGCCTGCGTCCCCCGTGACTTTGGCCGTCTGCTCATTATGCATGTTTGCTCTATTAACTTAGCTTTGGGCTTAAGTGACAAGTCGAGCGGTGCATGCATGGGGACACAGAAACTAGATTGACACAAATAATTGACATACAGTAAGTATGTTTGAGTTTATTTTCTGGCTACATTTTAGTGCATTTGGGATGATCAATAGTTTGTTAGTTGAAAGTGGTTTGCAGTGAGTGAAAAAGTGACTGGTCCTTGTTACATTAATATAGATGACTTCCAATCAGTGATTCTGTTACAGTATATCAACAACTATTTTGGGTGTGACTCAGTCTAGCTTCTGTCCCAGGCTTGAATGGTTGGAGCTAGCCTTAGCATGCTGCTGCTAACTGCAGTATTTTGTGCCGCGAACAAAAGTATGACATATGACATACATCATGCCCATATTCACTTAGATTAAGAAGGTGAATGTGTTGCTGCATTATCTGATATGTGGAATCAATATTGTATTTTTTTTACGGGATTGTCCGCGAAATCTGGTACCAGTATCATATCGGTGTATCCCTAATCATAGCATTGTACTAGCATTAAAAACATGTACAATAGTAGGTGATGCAAAATCCGTATTGCAAATATATGGCGAAATGACTAGTCTTCTGTCTGACTGAGATCAACAGATGGAACAGCCTAAAACAAAAAATGCATGGAACTAATACATGTGCAAAAGTTCAGTTTTAGTAATAATCTTAATTTTGTTTTAGCCTAATTTACTGAGTCTAAAGCAGGGATCTCCAACCAGTAGCTCAGTAGCTAGCGGTAGCTCGGCAGCCTTTTCTAAGCAGCTACCCAAAGGATTTCTACATTTGTAATTGCAAAAGTTTTGTATGCATACTCTTAACATGTTGAAAATACTCTTCAAACTCATTTTGTTAAATAGTGTTGAAATAGCATCTTGGTCAATTCCGCTTAAGTTGCATAGTTACATGTGTTTATTCGAAGCATAAGTAGCTCGCTTGGTCTAAAGTCTTATTTTTACACAAATTGATGAAAAATAAATTACTTTGCAGTTGTTTTTAAATTGAACGGCACATACCGTGTTGAAACAGTTAAGTAAATTACCACAATAATATTGTAAGAGTAAGTATACCAATAACAGTGGCGATGTAGTCATTCTTCAATGGCAGTAGCTTTCAAGATATATACTTGCAAATAAGCCAAATTAACTCTTTTTATGGGGTCGTCAGCTACTTTTGAAATGGCAGAGAGCTACTTTTACTGTGAAGACAACTGTATTATGCCACCTATGAGTTCACCCTGGAGTTTATTTCAACACAATTCAAGAAAAAGAGGACCGTCTTAAGCATTACGATATTTACCTAAATGTTTGGAGATTACATGATGGAGAACATGACAAACTACTGGTTGGGCCTAATACATCTTCCATCTTCAATAAAAAAAAGAAAAATGCAGTAAAATATCTATTATACAGTGAGAAAAATCAGTTGGCTACATCCTGTATATTGAGCAGTGTCACCTCTGAATCAGGTGAATAAAGGTGTTCCTGACATCTTGATTTCACGTTGAAAAAGCATGAAGATAGAGATACTGTATCTCGGCTTGGCCCTTGCAAGCTCCTTGGGGGTCTTGGAGGACGATGCCTGTAAACCCCAGTGTGCTCATGTCGGCGCACATAGAGAGGACGGATTAGGCCCGTGTCTGTTTGAATAGAAACACAGATCGTCTGCGTGTGCACTTGGCATGACCATGTGGCGACAGGCAGCTTTATCCTGTCACTACCAGCTACAGGGATGACTGGGTAAGAGAATCACAGCAAATATATCTTTCATGGATTCGTGTGGAGATGTTATGTCTCAGAAGGCATGCAAAGTGTCCATGAGGAGAAAACAAGCCATGTCAATTAAGTGTGTGACACGCTGTGACGTGACCAATGTACTACAAGACGCTACACAAAATTAAACAAGATTACTTTCTTCTACTTCTTGCTAATTAAGTGCATTCAATCAACTTGTCATGTTCGCTTCTCCGTCCACCTTACACTGTACGCCTGCATTACTGTAACACGTAGTGGAGGAGGAGTGTGCACCAACTAGTGTTTTCAAGTTGAGCTGCCCACTCAGAGCTGATGCCAGGAGAAGAAGCGGCTCAGAGAGGAGTGAAGAAGACTATGTGTGTGTCTCAAGCTCAGATGGCCCTGCACAGTGACGCCACAGGAGCCGCTGTGGGTGTGTTCACATGGATCTAATGCATGAATGATTCATACTGCGGGACCCCCATGGACTCTTGAACTGTCCAAAAACAGACTCTTGTTATTTAACTGTGGAGAAAGTTTTTTAAGCAAATAGGCAGCTAGACTTTGTGACTTTGTATACTAAAAGGGTAAATATGTCACAATGAGCAGATATGTAATGATTGCACTCTGTTTGGACACGGCCCATTTTATATACTGTATACTATGTTGGGATGACTTTTTATGTGTTCTTTATTTTCAACACTATTTACATTGTAGATTCTCGCCGAAGACATTAAACTATGAATGAACACAGAGTGAGTTTACATGCACTTGAATATCCTGGTTATCAGCAGGGATTTTAAGTATCCTGGTTTTGTCTGTGTCCATGTAAACACAATATCCTCATTTCAGTTTTCTGCATAAGCCAATATCCAGGTTATTGAAAACCGGGATACTCTCACTGGGATATTCTCACAGTATCCAGGATACTGGGTCATGCAAACAGAATATCCTGGTTTCTTAGGTTGTTGACATACTGAACATGTGCAAACTACAGAGACAAATATGGCAGGATCGAATACGTCCTCACTGCGACTGGATTTTCTAAAAATAAACAAAACAGCACAGTTTACTTTACAAAACAACAAATTACTAGGATGTATCCCAGCGTCATCTGCTTTTGGACTAAACTATCACTTTGGATCTATGCTGATACTTCCACTGTTCTTTTGCTGAAGCTTTGACAGAGCTCTACAGTCTTCAGTTAAGATAGTTCTTGTCTCTGAGTTTAGACAAATTGATTGATGTGTTAGCAACATCACTAAAGTGTTTAGCTTCTGACCATGATATGTGTCATTAGCCCGCCCGGCTCTGAAGCTACATCCGGGATACTGTTGTTTCCCATGTAAACAGGGATAGGAATATCCAGGTTTCTCCGAGCGCATGTAACCATCATATCCAGAATACTGTCATAACCGGGATATGACAAATAACCAGCGTATCACTATGAGCGCATGTAAACGCACTCACAGTGAACAAAAACGTGTGAAATAACTCAAAATATGTTTTAAATTTTAAATTCTTCAAAATAGTCATCAATAGGCATTTTCTCAATGAGCTTCATAAGGCAGTGACCTGAAAAGGCTTTCCAACAGTCTGTGAAGAGAAAACCATTCCTGTGACTGCATCGTGAAGCCCACTGAGAAAATGTCAGTAGGTGCAAGGCAGTAATCAAAGAAAAAATGAAAAGAATATATTTAAACCATTTCTCTGTAGCTGCTCCTAAACTCTGGAACAGCCTGCCTTTAACTATTAGAACTGCAGCCTATTTAAATGCTTTTAAATCCTTATTAAATACATCTTTTCACACTGGCCTTTGGCAACTAAGAGGTGTTGCACTTTTGCAATATTTGTAGATCTGCTTTACTACATCTTTTCTGTATTTTGCTGTATTGTATTATTGTGTCTTTTATTCTGTGCAGCACTTTGGGCAGCGTTGGTTGTTATAAATGTGCTATTTGGGACATTTTGAGTTATTCACATATTCTGAAAGTGTAGTCTCCAAGCTTTCCAATGATGTGTAACACATGGAAATCTGATAATACTTGGAGAAGTTGTGGCTTTTGAAGGTAGACCCTTTGGAAAAGATAATCCTGAGCTAAGCCCTTTCTTAACTGGCTTGTTTGACAATGATCCTCATTTACATGTCATTTCCGTTGTCCATTTGGTCATTGGCTGAAGCGACTGTCAATCAAGCAGGTGGCGGTGACGTGGCGCGTTAAAAAAAAAAAGAAGTTTGTTTTCGATGCTGAAATGGCGGCGGAAAAGCTGTACAACATTTCTCTCATTCATGATACTTGGCGCCACTTTCATATGGACTACATTGTGAAAAAAGGGGTAAACATCCCAGGACCCTCCATAGACAGGGGCCGGGATTTGTTGCTGATCTACGCAGGTCCACAGGCATCTCGCCTGGGGAAGAACACAGCAGGATCGCACACAAAGACTCAGAGGCTCCAAAGTAAAAGTAGCTTGTGGCAACGATAGAAACGGACATATTGGGAATTCTAAGGGAGAATTCTTTGGATGAAGACAACGCAAAGCAATTTAAGCTTTTTACTAGAATGAGATCACACGTGAATGGCCAGTATTTAAATGAACTGTGCCGCGGCACACGTCCCTGAATATCCTGAAAATACACCCAGTTTTCAAACACAAAATATATGCTTTTAAAGATACCAATGCTGTTATCTGAAACATGGAGAGGCTTCTCCGTGATCTCAACAGATTCTGCAAAAAAGCGAAATAAAAAAAAAAACACTTTTTCTCCGATGTTGTGCTGCGACTTGACCTCGGAAAACTCGTGCCCCGTCACATATACAATACATACTGTATGAAAAAGCACAGCCTTTCAAAGAACAATTTAGCAACATTTGATTTTAGAAACCATCCTTTGGCTTATCTCAACATTTAGCATTAAACATCTCTCTTTAAAACTGATTTGCAAATATTTTATATTACCGTAAATCCTCTAATAAAAGCCCCGGCCTTTATTTACTCAAGTGCGTCGAAGGCTTTATTGGAACCAGGCCAGAATTAGAGACATGCCTCTATTTCAGCAAAACTGACTACCAGTAGAATGAAGAAAAATGAGATTTGTGTCCATTTGAACCTAAAATATTAGGTTAATTTATTAATTGATAATAACATACCATGTTATTAGTGATAATAACATAGCAAAAGGCAACGTGTGACACAAGCGTAATGCTGCTTGTCCTTACGTGCGCTAGGGGTTGAACATAGCGTTGTCTCGTGACTTTGTTCATGTGAGGTCGATTTAATAATTCAGAATCAGAATAGATTAGGGGATTCCAAAACTCCCCTAATGTTTGATGAAGTCTGGATAAATGCAGTGTCTGCAGCGCTTTGCTGTCGGCCTGATCTGGAGTTAGATTCAGCCTCCGATTCAGGCTTCATTTCTGCTCAAGAGCCTGATCAATAACAGTCCTCTGAGCGCACGTGTGGGCTGCATGTCCCGCAGCGGCTTCTGATTGGTCAGCCTCCTGCTGCATGTGCAGCAGCCACAGATACGGCCTGTCTCTGATGCTGCTGTCAGAGGAGAGCGGCTGCTATCTTGCGCTGCTCTCTTCTCTGGCAGCGCTTGAAATTTCTGGAAAATAGGCAGTAAACGTTGAAACACCCGAAGAATTGGACCTTTCTGTGGAGGACGCTTTACACTGGAGCAACTTCACAGATGATGGAAGGAAGAGAGTAAACCGTGGTAAGAGACGCAGCGGGTGAGCTCTGCGCTGAATACTGCATTTGATATTTGAAGCTTAAAGATGATTGTGGAAGTGGTGTCTTATTTGGCTTTATTTAGGCGAAACGTATAGCTTGGCCTGGCTCAGATTAAGTCCTGGTTCACATCGTCTTATGTGCGAACACACACAGAAATATCTTTGGTCACAACGTCACGTGAACGCACTTCTGTGGGTGCCCGCGGCGTGTGGACGTGTAGGTGACCGCTGATGTGCAGGGGAAAGGAGAGAGTTCAGCACCAGACGGATTTATTTTACTGGTGATAACAGCGGAAATAAGTGCAGCTCTTTTGTATAATTTCAATGTTTAGCTTCACCTTTGTGAAATTGTGCTGAAGAGAGTGGTGGGTTTGTCTGAGGGGCCGTGCTGCTAATACATGAATCCACGGGACAGAGCTGAGACCACAGCTTCCTGTTTCCCCTTTTCTCTATAACTATTTGGGGTTAATTGCTGGTTCTAATAATAGACCTCCGGCCTGTTTTAGAGACTGGCTTTTATTTGCCGCAAGCCCGGCCACTGTTAGAGACTCTGCCAGTAATTGAATACAGGCCAGTATTAGAGGATTCTCTGCCAATTGGTTGCAATTTGCCAAAACAGTCTCAATCTATGTTTACATTTTTGTCATAATTCATAATTATTTTGTGCTAATTCCACTACTATTCATAATGCATTGAAAAGGGACTGATAGGTAACAATAATAATAATAATAATAGAAAAATGTCCATCATTTTGGCATCACTATTTTTAGTTCTTCCATGCGCTGCAAAATAATAGTGGTCACAGACAGAGCACTCAGCACATACTTTAGAGACAAGTTGACTGAAACGCCTTTTCTCGCCTTTTCCCATTGTGATCCAAAAGTGCCAAAGTGGAGGAGGAGTGCAGCACATAGACTCCGCGACATTACCAGGCTTTTATACATTTCCCTGTTATTCCCACGTGGGTGCTCAAGTGTGAAGACCCAGCCAGTTATAATGGAGGCCTGTGCCACAAGGGGAGGCAAGGGGCCAAGTCACAACTGCTGCCATCCACAATCCATTCACCACGCACCACACCGCGAGAGCTGCTGCTGCTGTAGCTGGGGGCGAGAGCGCTCTGATACCCTGCTAATGTTCTTTAAGCCAGGGCCCAAGTGAAAATCGTGACGCCCCGGTGATCACAGCCAAGCCTTGGCAACTAACAAGAATATATTTGTTATTTCGGTCTGCCATCTAAAGGGGATTTGGTAATTAGTTCTTTCTTTGTGATTGCAATTTTACACCTGCCATCCCAGAGCGGCGTTTCGTTTTGAATAATGCCGCTTGTAAGGGTGGCGTGAATGGACTTTCATGCTATTTAAGTGGAACTAGAGGATGAATTGATGTATAGCCGGGTAACAGTGGTGGGTGTAAACAGTGGGATGCGGTTTGAGCCAAAGCGAACGCTGCATTATCACTGCAGTCTCGGAGATAGTGGCCTTGTTTTTCTGCCACCGTCCTCAAATTACAGTCCGCTAACAACCATAGATGCTCAAGAAACACATTTATTTTAGCATCGTAGCTCAGAAAGTGAGTGTGAATGTATTTCCAAATAAGTAATTTTTTTACCAATTGTTACCAGATGTGTTAAGAAGTTACTCATAACATGGGAAAAACAGATTGATTATATGATGTGGCTTCCGTTTAAAAATCTTGTAAAGAGGACAGACTTTAAGCGTGCCCCTTGTTTGTTTCACAACCTTAACAATAAAGTGCTAAAGCAACCAATGATTTTGTTTCAGAGTGTTTTTTGCCTTTCAAGTACATCGCAGCATACCTCATGTTTTTCCATCATCACCATGTTGTTAATTAAAAGACTTGATGTTCGCAAATGTAAAGCTGCCCACACACAGCGACGCTGTTTAGCGATTGGTTCGCAACACCAGTGGAATCGAGGTCAAATTTATCAGCATGAGCCTTTCATGATTGAATTTTCATAAGATTGAAGAGTCAGATCCTGCTGCAGTCACAATTCACACAGCCATAGAAGTTATGTTATGTGCAATTATGTGGGAGGACCTGGCAAATAGAATCAGCAGTGCAGACCAGAATTCATATCACACTTTGTAACTTCAAGGCTTTCAGGTCATGTGATTGGGTCAAACTGGCCGCATGGTTTCATTTTCTGCATTTCCTTAACAGTGTTTGTGACCAACCCTTTACAGATTTCATATGTAGACATTAGTTTGTGATGTGAGAAGTATTTGACCTCCCAGTAATCCGTCGTGTCCATGTTATCGGGCAATCTTGAAGCTACTGCTTAACAAATTTATTAGACCACCACCCAGTGTAAGGCGTTTGCCACTGCTGCCATAATTTAGCAGTATGTCTGTTCACCAAAATATCTTTTTGTGTTTCTATAATGGTTAATCCACCAGTATGTGCAATCTGGAGCTGGATCTGATGGACTGGCCAAGCCAAAGTCCAGACTTGAACCCCATTGAACAGATGTAGGATTTAGTGGAAACAAAAATCTCTGTCTCTGGGAACAGCTACACTCTATTTGCAACTCAATAACAAAAGAGACTTTTCAAAACTACATAAAACAATGCCAGCTAGAATCCAAATGATGCCAAAGACATTTTAGGTTATTATTTGTCAACAAGGACTATTCTGTTATTCCAATTGGTTATTTTGTAATGAAAAACAATGCAATTGTTAATTTAAAACAAGTGTTTGATATATTACTATGTTATTTATGTTTTCTTGTTTTCATGACTAATACATTTGTTAAGCACTGTAGCTTAAACCTGATTTTTTTCATGATCAAAAGTTGCAAGTTATATTTGGAGTGCACATACAGGCTATGATTCATAGTTTTTCAGTTCTCACCAAGCATCTACTGCTCCTCTTTAGCCCTGACAGAGCTTACTAGCACATGCTGATGTTTGGAAATCTTTTATCAAACGTTGCAGACGAGTGTGTGTGGATTGCTATGGATAACTATGTCTTTTTGAGTCTCCTGTTCTTCATGAGCCAATACTTTTGAGCTAGGTAATTTCACATTATTTCATATAAAACGTTTATGGACATCCTTAGTTTTATTTCTGTACATGTGTGCATTAGTTGGATTACCATATATTTTTGTTTTGTTGTCAATAGCATCTTTGGAAATACATTTAATGAGAACAAATGCTGCAAAACTATAGGTTGCATTCACAATTTATGGCACTATTCTGTGGGAGAGAAAGGAGTTTTTGAGAGAAATCTCCAAATAGAAAATGTCCAAATCTGTCATATTAATCTTTTGGGTGAAACTTATTTCAATTGACCAAATTCACACCCAGGTTTATCACCACTTTTATCAGGTAATTATTAGAACTTAGTTAATTTGCACTGCCAGAGAAGACATTTTGTGCCAGTTTTATGTGGATAGCCACAGTAATTACAAAAGAAAAAAAATGTCGATAGTGACCATATTACCACCATAGCATTTTTAGCAGCCCATCACCTAAGCTCTAACTAAGGCAGACAGCATCTTTTGGAATTGGTTTTTCACTTCTAGTGAACAATCGGCTGTGTCAGAACATTCATGAGGACCCGATTTTGACTTGACATTATTTGTGTGTGCGAAACATGCTTTTTGTACACCAGAAAACGCTAAAAATTATGATTTCCATTTACTTCCCCTTTACTAGGCCATGGCCCCATACTATGATGGGTTGCCGTCTGCATCTATAGGCCCTTTAGAATGAACACAACATATTGATTCTGCGAACACAGAGCTAACACACTTTTATTTACTCTGATGATGAAAGGATATTTAGAGCAAGTGTATTTCAAATACTGTGTTTGATTAAAGGTACACTGCATAACATTTTGGAATATACAGTTGGTTGCCAGCAAAACACAACATGCTCCTAATGACCAGCTAGAAATAGAATTTTTGCAGTGGGTAATCAAAGAATGGTTTTGGATGAGGACCTAGTCACAACGAGGTGGGGACGTACCCGCTCCCAGTTAAGTTACAAGTCAGGTCTTAGGAGAAGTGAGACACTCACAGCAAAGATACATGTTTGGTAATATTTAGGTATTTTACAATGATAAAAAAAAAGATGGAATAAAATGCCCATATTTTATTCTATTCATTGGGTGAAATGTTACGTGATGTACCTTTTGAAATAAATTTGAGCATTGAGATATTTAGTTTAGTTTATTTGTCAGGACCATGTACAAAA
>OMNZ01108480.1:21825-32481 GCA_900303255.1 Lesueurigobius sanzi
CTGGGCCAGGTATAACCCACAAAACATTTTCTAATGTCCACAGCCATATACATTGATTTTTTGCATATGGGGAAAGAGTGAGGTGAGAAATTCAATTTTCGCCTAATATTTTGGTTGTTTTTCTGCTTCTATCATGATTACTTCATTGATATGACTCTAATACAGCATTCAGATGATACTAGTTCAATTTGTTATGAAAATAAAGAGTCCAAGCACTTGATGATGCACCATTAGGAGGTGTTTCAGAAGCAATTAAACAAAAAAGTACCAGGCGAAAATAACAATTAAAAATTTCTCAGTCCTCAGAGGGTTAAAGCTCTTGGCTCAAACTTTGTAAGCCACCTCATAATACAAATGCGGAGTATAACAAGGGGGTTTTGAGAGGTGTAAAATATTAAAGGAATTTGCTGCATTTTAGAGTGCTTTAACATGCATTGGATCTCGAATTCTTGTAATACTTCTCAAAATGAGTGATGTGACACTTCTTCACAAATGAATGTTCCTTTTGATGGGGGTATTCCGATGTGCGTATACATGCCCAAATATTCGGGTTAGAACAGGAGTAACCCGGGTTATTGCTAATATTCCGGTTTTGAAAGGGTTTTTGACGGCATGTAACCATGCACATTGACTCTTGAACGGCTCTTCAAGGTGAACGATTTGAACTGGACCGATCTTTTTTCATTCGCACAGATTTACCCTGAATGAACTCAATAATCAGCACAAGAAGAGGACAGGCAACACAAGCGAAAGCTTTTTGGCAGATAATTGTAACCTCTTTCATTCATTCTGGCACAAAACTTTATTCATATTCAAAATCAGACCCATAGCAATTTTGGATAATTTTAGTAAAAAGTTGTTCCTCAGTGATCAAATCTTAAGATAATTAGAGTTATCTGTCGGGCGTCAAAAGAAATAAATTGATATAAAAATGAGCCAGTATTTTGAATGGCTCTTTGAAATGAACGGATGAACTGTTCAAAACCATCTTGGGGGGCCAGAGGATGTTGGATTTTGCTCAAAGGCCTGACGTTGCCTACACCTGTTTTAGAGCCTCAACCAATAGACCCCTTCACTGCTTACATCATCAGTAACATCAGCTGGAGGCAGGAAGTGAGCAAGAGAAATAAGATTAAACTAAAATTTGCGATTATAAGTGTAAAACTACAACTAAGAAATATCGTCCTGTTGTGGCTTAAGGAGGAGAACAAGAGGAATGACATTTGAGACGATAAAATAAGGTTTTATCTGATATTTACAACAACAGTTAGACATTTGTTTATCGTTACTATGACAACAGCGACAATGGAAATAGATGGGGATCTAGCTTTCCGCCTCCAGCTAAGCCTGGAATGTTTACAAACAATGAAAGGGTCTATGGTGAAAGCAAGAAAAGAAATGTCTTTTTCATACATACCCTGATCATGAGCACAGCTTTCCTGATGTCGCGGACACCATCGTAGACCAATCGCGACGCGTCGATGAACTCATTCTCCTCGAAAGTCTGCGGCGGGTTCGTGCTCAGAGCCTCGATCGCTACCTCCACCTGCTCAGCGAAACGTGGCATCACTGAGGAGAGACGAACAAAACAAGACATTCGTGACACACACTCTCTGTTGACAGTGATGCGCTCTAATTAGGGAAAGCGTAATCTAAGTCAGTGGTTCTCAGTTGGTAAAGTGGCAGGAAACACCATTATTCAGGATAACAAGCTGTAACCCAAAAACAATTGAATGTGTTTTCTTATATACTGTACATTGTGTGGCATTTACGCCACACATTTCAGCATCTCAACTGATTTATGGCCAAACAACTTCATCATTTTAACAAGCTCAAGTAGAGTTTCTATATTATTTTCAGGAGATAAATCGTCCCCTTAGAATTACAAGGTTCTATCTGCTTTCTAAGTAGTTCTGAGATATGTAGGTTTAAAGTTTTACCACTCAGCAATGTATTTTTGCTCATAAAAACAAACAAAAAACTCCAAACTCTACAGAAATCTTATGTGAAGACAGTTGTGGGCAAAAGTTTAAATACCCGTTTAATCTGTTGGCCATTTTTCATAGAATATGAATGATAGCACAATTGATCCACCAGTGATCGTCAAAAAACTGAGTTTACTCTTTTGAAATCATAATGATTTATTGTCAAAAAAGCTGTTTGTTTACGCTTTTCAACTAGAAACTACTCAAATGTCCGATTACATGACCATCAACAACTGCCAGGAAAATTGTTCAGGAGTAAAGAAAAACTCACTTCAGCTGAAATACAGGACTCTCTGGAGAAATTGTTTCAAGATGCCAATATGTAAACTTTTGATCAGGGACACTTGGCTAGTTTGTAGTTGAAAAGCGTAAACAAACTAGCCTAGTAAGCTAGACGCACCCTAGTGGCCAAAAATATTTTTTGCCTGGCAGGTTGTTATATTATTGATTATACAATTTATGCTATAGTCTGGCTTGCCAGGCTATAAACAAACAGCTTTTTTGACAATAAATGGCTTAACTCAACCCCTAACCATGAGTGAAATAAAGGTTTTTGTGTATCATTCATATTCTATGAAATGAAAGATTACATACCTTCACAGTCAAGGCATGTAAACTTTTGGCCACAACTGTAACTCAATTTCAACAAAAATGTAAGATATAATTCTAAATGTTCCATGAGAGAGGCTCATGAACTACTGAAAATGGTTCGGTGATCTACTTTGGGGTCCTGACCCACCAATGTAGAACCAACCAGACTTTCGATGATAATTTGTTGCTACATCAAACGCTCGAGCGAATGGTGCGTTATGCATTCACCATGAAAGGAACTAGTCCGGAGTTTGTTTGTTTACAATAATTAAACAGGAAGTGAAAGTTTAAATTGTTAGTTATGGCCCAAGATCATAGCCCTAACACATTTCTAACATCCCGATTCTTCACAGGGATGACCTTACAAGCATGTCTCACAACTTTCAGGGTCACTTTTCAGAGTCGCCGTCACAGAAATGCTAACACAAAGCTCACAAACTGATGAAAATGTGTTTGTTTTCTCGACTCGCAGCGTATTCAACATACTGAAGGAGGACAAAACAAAATTCATTGAACTACTAAAAAAAAAAAAAAAAAAAAGACACGTTATAGGGCCTTTAAGTCCCGTAGCTTCGACTAGCTTGTCTGCCGGATCCGTTGCTGTGCGAGCGGCTGACACGTTAAAGGCATGCAGCTTGTGAGAGGTGCTTGAACGACGGGAGCGCAAGGGCATTAAGTGGCAAGACGAAGACGTGAAATGACAATTCCGGCGAAGGGAAACAAATTCATCAAACTCTTTTCAAACAGACAAAGGCACAAGCCACAAAAGAAAGTCTCTATTGACCGCAAATACTGAAGTTTTTTTTATTTTTATTATTGTCGGTATCAGTTGGGGAGGACCAGGAATAGCTTTATGCTCTTTGTATAACAGGCTGAATTGTGCTGAAAAGAAATTAATAAATATTCAAGAAGACGGAGCTGAATGTGCGAAAATGTTGCGGCCTCACCTTGCCAAACGCTCTCTTGTCGAGTCACAATAATTGAATGCACTGTCCAATAATGTGATTCTATTAATATGTACAGATGTGGCTCGGAATTACCATGACAAAGGCAAAGGTTTACCAGGACTGGCAGCTGCAGGAAAGTCAAGTCCACACACATTCTTGAGTCAATATGTTTTCAGTCAAATGCGGCAAACAGTGCCAGGTGAATGGGAAACGAATTTCAAAACACCACCACAGAGTTAGCGGGAAATGGTTTATTGAGGGAGTTTTTATAATTTCAGAATTTTAAGTTTTACACTGCCAAATTTAGGATTCAGAATTGAGGCATAGACAAAATTATTGATTATCGCGTGGAGGCCAATCACTGTTTAGACCCAGAAGAATTTAATTGCAAGAGACAGAGACGTGGAAGGTTGCATTTTGGAGTAATATTTTTTAATTGAATATTTGCATTTAGAGCAGTGCTGTAACTCGTTACAAACAGCACTTAGCCCCTTAGCTGGAAGACCTTCAGATTCAAATCCAGGTTTGCGCACACAACATGAACATTTTGACTCTTCTCCTTTAAGGCATCTTTATTTTCAAGTGGAGGTTCAGTCCCGATGAACACTGTCCTTTCAAACTATATTCACGATCATTAACAGTTACAAAATATGTGGTATTACTGTATGTACCTAATTCAACTTGGAAGACTTACCTGCAGCACGTCATTCATCGCCCCGTCTACATCTGCACCTCGTCACTCATCTAATCATCGCTCCATCCAAAGCCACACCTCCATGATGGCTATCTCCGGAGCAGCACCTTCCTGCTACCTCCTACATGCATCCATCATGCCCTTGTAGTACATACCGTTCGCTACCGTCTTCCGCCGGGGTCTGAGTGCCAAATATGATTCATGTTCAATAAAACTCTTCCAATGCCACTTAATGATAAGACTTTGATTTTCCTTTTAGACTCTTGTTAGTGTTTATCATTTTTAGGTTCTTCCAGTGTTTCCTCTGATGGAGCCCTCTGCCTCGGGAGCGGTTGTCGGCTCTGGCTGCTGGGTGCTGTCCTGTGGGTGCCCGGGTGGAGGTGAGGTGTCTCTGCCTCGCTTCCTCTGGGTGTCCTGGCTCAGTGCCTAGTGGCTGGAGCTGTTGTGCTGCTCCTGACGCAGACGGCTCCTCCAATGGTGCTTCCTTAACTGGTTCATCTGTACTCAGCCACAAATTGTGGTGTGTATATGTGGGGGGTGGGAGTTGGGTGTGTAATTGAATGATCTGTTTTAATGTGTTTTTATCTGTAAAGCACTTTGAGTTGCACCTTGTATGAAAAGCGCTTTATAAATAAAGTTTAAAATATGTTTTAAAATATGTTTTAAAAGATTGTAATATATATTACCCCACCACAATAAAGGGTTTTTAGAGAATTATAATGTGGCAGGAGTGCCTTGGTCTCTTGTTTTTCTCTTAAGTTTTTGTTCCCCACACACCAAAGAGCACCTTCCCCCAACTACTTTGTGGTACTGACTTCCTGAGCACTTTGTGTCCAGTTTCTCTTATGTTTTGTACTTCTTTTACATTTTTAATCATCATAAACATCACAAACAATGATGTTATACACAGACATTATACACATTTTTCTCCCCTTTTTCCTCCTTTTTTTTAAAATAATTTGTACAGTCATAAAGAAAACCTAAATAGGTGGCATTTTAATTAACAAGAGTCTGGAAGAAACCACTTGATACTTGACACTCTCATGCTTCGTTAGGCATGAGAGTGTGCCAACTTTTTCTGTCTAGAGTGAAAATGTTTGTCACAAACTGCAGCTTCATGTTTAATTGAAAGGTCAGGATTAGGTGAACTTCAACCTACTCCTCTTGAGTGTGTAAAGTCTGTGTTTCCTTTCTTTGTGTCAAAATGGGGTCACAAAACAACAACAAATCAATATCAATAGATTGTCACAAAATGTCCACCTACATACAATGCGTACAATACTTGGAGCAAAGGCGTGAAAGTACTGTATGAAGGCAAAGCTGTCTTAAGGCAAGGTTAGTTTTGAAAGGGTTATGCGTTTGACTAATGGCAGGCAACAACTAAAAATGGAGCAGAAGTCGGGAAAACACTGGCAAAAAGGACAATAAAGTATGGCAGCTTGGCGGATGAGGCCCCACTGAGAGCCAACTGTGAGATGTTATCATTCCTCTCCACACTCTCCTCCTCACTTACATGCACCCAGCACTGAATCAATTAGCCAGCTCGCTCTAAAGGTGGATCTGCCTTGTACTTATTTGTCTAATATAAAATTAAGCGATATTTCACTGCACATAAAAGGCGCTACACAAAGTCTTTCCCCTTTTCTTTTCCTTTTTAATTCACTTTAATCCACTTACTGGAGAAGCGTAAAATAGGCTTTTGGGAATTGCTGGGAAGGCTTTTTAAATAGAAATATTTAAATGTTCTCCAAGCCTTTAATGAGCAAAGTTGCTGATGGTAAAGGAGCAATTTCACTCATTCCAGTTGAAAAATGATGAAGGGAATTAAATGTGACCATGTAGGAATGGATTTTTTACCCCCCGCTCCCCGCCAGGCTTAGGCGTATAGTTGAAGTGAGAAGTTTTTTACAAAGCGTGCAACGGAAACTGTTAGCCCCTTTGCGAAGATACTTAACAAGCGGCACACAGCACAATCTGAACCAATCTGATGCCTGGGATTTCACATACAGACAGCTCAATTTAGATAATGCAGTACAAATGGCGAAAACCTTACCTTCGCATGCAGAGGAAAAGTCTCTAACGCGAACGCTATTATTCTAAAACCTGCCATGTCAGATCTTGATTGTCTCCACTGGCTCGCAGCTCCACTGTTGCGGTGCGCGCTAAACAATCCCATCAGTATAATTTTCACACAGTTGGGGCTGTTTTTGAGGGAATCAGCTCCAAAGTCCATCTGTATTCATTTTCCTATTACCAAAACAGGGGATGGGCGCAGCAGGACAAGAATTGAATATGCCTTAGATGTTGAGAAGAGCTAAAAATAAAGCTAGAAGCGTTGTTCCAACAGAACTGGCCGAGCCGCAGATACATAATGCAAATTCATGTAAATAAATGGGTGCTTTTATCCATCATGGCTGAATATGTACACCCCACACAGCCACTTAATTCCGTGGGACTGAGAGTGCTTTGTTCGCAGCAGGATTTCACTCAAGGTTAACTGCAAGCTTAGAAATGAGCCAAATTAAAAAGAATCTTTACTTTAAGGAGACATTTTACACATGACAAAGTATTACAGACTTTGGCTAATACTACAATAAAAACACACATAAATAAAAAAAAACATTTCTACATCCTTTTTTGCGGTGATAGTAGCTAGAATCTCAACAAAAAAAAAGTTGTGGGTGCTATTATGTGCCGTGACTCTTCTGGTTGAGCAATACGTACCAAACATAAAAAAACCCTTCTTATTGACACTTGAGAAGTGTGCGCGAGCCCCCATCTTGACCCTCTTAAGTAACAGCACTTTCCACACGAAGCAGAAAGGAGCACTCTGAAGAAAAGTCAAGAATACTTCATTTGCCTTCTTTTAAACAACCCGCTGTACTGCACTCTAGTGCAGTGCCGTAGGAATTAAACACAAAGTTGCTCTATCATCGCTGTGTTAGGCTGCCTTTTAGTGCCATCAATGCTCTAACCTTGGTCTGGATGTACCCCTAAGTCATCATCCCGCACACCAACTGCAATTTCCTCCTGGAGCCCGCAGCACCATCTCCCACCTCTATTTACCACTGATTAAGAGAGCTCACCTCGTCTCACTGCAAACTACGAGCACGCCATCTGCTCGGCGCTACAGATGAAACCCCTCTCCCCATCATCATAACAAAGAATCCACATTCACAGAGGACATCAGCCAGCTCAGCAAACTCGCACTAACTGTACCTGCATTGAAAGATGCTACATCCAGCTAAATGGACGCTTTGCCGCTCGCTGTGTGGTTTGATGAGTGCGATTCATGAAGCTCGGCGGTGCTTTTAAAGTCCATACCAATAGGGAGACGCGAGACTTTAATTAATAAAAAATATGAACACAATAAATGAGTAACAGACACCCACAGCCGTGTTATTATAGACTTTAACTGGGCTGCAGCGAGAGCCTGGGCTGCTGTTTGAGAGGTGAAAATATATCAAATAATGGCTGGGGTATTTTAAACAGGGAGGTATTTTGCGGAGATACTATAAAACACTGAACACCTCAAGTTGGTACAGTCTAAATCCAGCGGAGACAGAGAAGTGTGAAAAGGCAGGTGGCTGAAAAGGAAAGGCGAAAAGTTCATAGTCCTTACAAATAAGCGGAGTGCACATGCGTGGGTCGATCAAGGAAAAAAAAATGGCTTCCAAACAAACCACTTAGTGCAGGTAGCTAACCGTGGAGTGTAAGGCTTACAGGTGTTGATTTAAAGGTTTTAAGCCGTAAGTGACTTGTAGACTGACAGGTGCTTTATGCCATGTTCAACAGCTATAATGGAATTGATAAGACTTGAACTTTGGCGGGGCCGAAAAAGTCCTATTTTAAGTCTACTCGGAGTCCACCCAAAGACAAACCTCCCTTCATTCTTTATAATTTTCCGACAGAAAAGAAAGATCCAGACAGACGTAAAAGACAGACTAAAATTGTAACTTTCTTAAGGTGGCCACACACTAGAAATCTGTGCACAAACCACACACACTTAAGGACAGACATGAGGACACACACATGAAGAGTCCTACCACAGATCATGGAATGAGAGAAAGTTTATATTGAGCCACGCCTCCTCAGACTCAGAAAGACAAAAAATATGGCCTAAAGTCCTGTAGTGTGTGTCCAGCTTTACACACATTTATTTTGTTGAAACCAAGGAACAGATAGAGGCTCGGGGCTGCTCTGTAACGGGTGAACCAGTAGGGACATGGGACCAGCCTGACAGAAATCGAGTCACAGAGAAAATGTTCCTTTGGCGAGTCATATTAGCATTGATCCTTGCGTAGTAGAAAACTGCTATACGCTGTCAGATCACTTCACTCATGTTAAGTACATATCAAATTAAGTACATAAAATAAACAGGCCCAGAACATATTAGCTTACTTTACAAACTACGGCAATATATGCCTCGTTCCCATATCAGTGACATGCGCTACAAAGACTTCTTCAAAGAATTTCTTTATGGTCCACAGTATGTGTTGTCGGCCCTAAAAGTCCCTGTGTATCTCAGTCGTACACAGTCCTGGTTATAACAGTAAATCCACGGTGACTACAAAAATGCTTTAAATCAGGGATCTCCAACCGGTAGCTCGCCATTCCTTTCCAAGTAGCTCGCCAAAGGGTTTCTACATTTCTACATACGCTTTATGGGTCAAATTTTAGAAGCATTTTTGTTTTTCTGATCAAAACATCTCCAAACAATTAGGTGAATATATCAAAGTATGAACCAGAAACTACAGTCATTTTCTTTTATTGTATTGGATGATCATCTTGGCAGTCGGGGCCTAGTTACACGTGTTTCTTTGAAGGATAAGTAGCTCGCTGCCATTTTTGTAACGCAAAAGTAGCTCACAAGGTAAAAAAGGGTGGAGACCCCCGGTTTAAATCATCAACTTTCCAGTGGTTGATATGGTCCAAATCATCGCTCTTTCCGTCATCTTTCCGTCATCTTTGAATGTTGTTTGGTAGCCAAAAAATTTACCTTTCCCATAATGCCCGAGATGTGCAATTCACTTATTATCGGAGGGCCCGCCTAAACGATAAAACTCCAAGCCCGAAATTAGGCCCCTGCACGCCAGCGGTCCATACAACGGACTTGATTTGATAATGGCAGTGGTCAGAACGAGAACAAAAGGAGTTGCTGTGGAAACATGGTGTTGCATGAATTTACAGGGGCGTCTCTCTGTCTCTCTCCAAACTAATACTCTGTGCCCTTTCTTTTTAGTGATCTCTGATTTACAGGAGTACAAGTGATGGCTGTGCGAGAACATGTGCGATTACTCACCACAAAACCCGAAGCTAAATCCCATTTACTGCGGCCCCCATGTAATAACAAGCAGCACCCGCACACCCACTTCTGCTAAATGGCACGCTGACTTTGGCCATATATCAAGTTTTTAATCTTCCCATTCCGGGTTTAATGATCGACTTTAAAATTTGTCCCTTCTTTCTTTTTTGTAACGGGAAGATTAGTTTAAACACAGGGACTTAGTTGGCAGAAAAGTGTCTATAGGAGGAAAAAAGGGGGAAAGAGAGTGAGAGAGGGAAAGAGAGAAGCCATAACCACTTTCCCATTAGGCTATTGATTTTCTTGCCTCTCAAGGACACACTTCAATCCTAGCCCGCGTGTGCTAGTAAGAACGCTGCCTGTCAGGAATCTATGGCTCAGCTTTGCACAGAAAGAGTTGTGTGCCTTGGCCGGCCCCGCGTTCAGTCTGGGGCCATAAATCGGTGGCGACGCGCTCAATATGAAGGCACGGCGATGGCTAAATTGAGACGGGGTCAGGGGGCAGCTAGTTGTGATAAGCGCCCTGTGTTGTGAGGTGTCAGGCTGTCAGCGAGGACGGCTGAATGTACGAAGCTCTCACATGAAAAAATATATATATAACAAAATTATCAAGTAAACAGGACAACGAGATAAGGGCGGCGGCGGGGGGAATCGGGAAAAAGTGGCTCTACATCAATGAAGTGCACTGAAAAACCCAGAAATCGCTTAGTGGTATCCATGGTGACAGATATGGATTCCTTGGTAGAGTTTAGTTAATTGGACTCAGTGCTCTCTAAAAAAAAAAAGTGTGTGGTCCTATATCCTTTTTCCTTTGTTCAGCTACACTTAATCATTTTTCCCCCGGCTATAGATTTCTCCTTGACTGTGTTCAAATCTATAGACATCAGGTCTGTGCTGTGCTAGGGGAGAAGGGGAGAGGGAGAGAGAGAGAGAGAGAGAGAGGGGGAAAAAGGGAAGGCAAAAGTTCAGTGGGATCAATAAGTGCTTTATGGTCCAGATCAGATGTGCATGGTAGCTCTTAAAATCTCAACTACGACCACTAAGAGGCCAAACGGGAAGAGGGTGAAGCACGCGGCAGAGCTCTTCATCAAAGAGAAGTATATGGCCACGTCCACACCTTAACATGTCAATTAG
>OMNZ01108482.1:1856-16989 GCA_900303255.1 Lesueurigobius sanzi
ATCAAAAAAGATCAATTTGAGACTGATGTGGCCCAATCCGATCCTGTGTGGTTGTGTACAAAAAGGGCATAGTGATAACAGCACTGCATAGCATAAAAAAGCTGCCTTGTAAGATGTGATAAAAAAAAAAAACGTATTGCAATGATATACTAAACAATTTCAACACAGTATCTTCCATCTTCCAGCATTTTTTTCATCAAATTGTGCCACTACAAGATTTAAAAAGATGAAAACAAGGCTAAACATTGAACTAAATTAGAAAAACCATGATTAATATGAAACACTCTTTTTGATTTCTGTTGTGTTAGCAAAAAAATATCAATCTCAGTCAGATGGAACACCTCAGAGATTTTGCAATATGTTTTTCAAATTTTCTTAGAATCGGAAAAACGCTGAAAAACTTTTCCATTTTCAGTGTCTCAACCCCTTCCCTACATCCTCTGTATATCAGATGCACAAAGGTAAAGCGGCCTTTAAGCAATCACTTGGTGGTTATTCAATATTAATGCCGCTGTCACTCTGAAGCCTGCTGTGCAAACACTGATATATGTTTAATACGTTAACTAGCTGCAGAACACAGCGTACCACTTTACTTTCTCCGGTATTGACTTTGTGTTTGGCCTATGTATTCCACGCAATTATCCCCTTGACCTTTCCGGCTCTGAATTTCCGAGTGAGTGGGCGGACGCAGACGGGCAGCACCGCATACGGCTTTTGATATAGGCTTAGACGTGTTCTCTCGAAGCCTGGTGATAAATTTCCACAATCATCTGAAATTTATGATTTCGCTGAAGGATGTTGGGAGATTTAGTCCTTTTGCTATGAATTTTCATGTCCTTGGTACATATCATTTTGAATAGTCTCATAAAAAATGTATCCCCCCTATTTCCAACCTAACATTGACGCTGGCCGGGAGGAGTCGTAATACCCCACATGATTTGCCCACGTTTTTGTCCTTGCTTGACAATATTGTTGATTCGCAATTAATATTTGATGAGCGAGTGGACCAGGCGTTGGCTCTTAGTCACTTTCCGGTGCTGACTTGACAGGAAGTCTCTAGTCTATGAGCCAATCTCGGATATCACCAATGCACTGTAAGGCCTTCTGTCCCCACTGGGATACACACAGCGCAGTGGTCAAGCTTATCGCTAATGCATTGCTAATTAAAAGACATAGCCTTCAAATAGAGCTTTAAGTAATGTTTCCTTCATGCTTTCTCTTTGGGATTCCTCTAAGCCAGCCTTGAATCCGACAAAGGTTACCAGCAAATATAAGTTAATAAAAAGGTGTGTTCAGTGCACAAGCCAGGATAAAAGAAGATTTGGATCTCCTGTCGAGCCCATAGCACCGTGGCAAAATATAGAATGGCTTGTCACACTGGGCTGTTGAGAAAAGATATTACGGAGTTGTGAAACAGCAGCAACAGGACTGTGTGGAGGAGTAAAATATGTTTGTTTAGGAAGCAGTGGGTAATTGCTTTATGCACACCTAGTTTTGGCACTGTCACTATTCCTGTTTGAAACACACATCCCATAATGCCATTCAAAACAGATCTAAATGTGCTAATTTAAAGGTCCACTGTGTAATACTTTGGATTATACTGTTGCCAGCAGTCCAAAACATGCGGATGGATGAGGCCCTAACCTATTTAAATGTTTTATTTAAATTTAAATATTTTGCTGCTTTTACTCCATGGAGACGAGCTGGAGACGTCCACGCTCCCAGTAAAGTCAGGTCTTAAAACGATAAAAATATCTGTAATAAAATAGATGCTTGTAATTTACTCTAATTATTGGGTGAAATGTGGCATATAAATACTAGATGAATATAGCAAAAATACAGGACAGTTACTCATAACAGAAGCCTCAGGACCAATTCCCACAAGAACACACCAACTATGGCAGTACTAGTAGGCCTTTTCCATATAGAACGGTTCAATCTTACTCAGTGTCCAGCTTCACTCTGTACTTGTAATGTTTCAAAAACACACACATTTGTGGCCCATGAGATTCCATCTGGCTAGCATTTCTGAACATGTAAAAAAAAAAAAGTAAGTCTCTAGCCCATTCCTGTCAGGAGTTATGGATGTTTAAAGAAATAACCAAAATGCTCACTACAGCCACTAGGGAGCAGCCAACATCTAAAAATGGTTCCACACCTGTCCAGCAGAGGGCACTGACACTGTACCATTATAAAAGCTACAAAAACAGGTGTTCTGTTACTGGTAAAAGTTTTACTGTTTTATGGCCCTGGTGATACAGGCTTGTAATACAAGAGTAAGCCATTATTATTATCTATTAATAATAATGGGGGCGACGGTGGCGCAAGTAGTAGAGCGGGTCGTCTTGTAATCGGAGGGTTAGTGGTTCGATCCCCGCAGGCGCACACTGTCGTTGTGTCCTTGGGCAAGACACTTCACCCACCTTGCCTCCAGTGTCTGCGTGCACTGGTGTATGAATGAGAGTGTGAATGGGTGAGTGGTTCCTTGATGTAAAGCGCTTTGAGTGCCTAAAGCAGGTAGAAAAGCGCTATATAAATGTGACCATTTACCATTTACCATTTATTAGGCCATAGTTCTGTGGGGCTTTGACCAATTTGAAAATGTCAATCAAATGTGGTGAATCATCACAGTGCTAATTATTATTATTAATGTATTGAAAATATGGTTTGTCAATAGTACTTTCCTCTTTACAATATGCGGCCCGCAACCCGCCATCGTAGGTGAATTTCGTCCCACAACCAAACTGACTTTGACACCCCTGCTCTAGAGGAATTGTGATACATACACGACTCCAAAACACGCAATAATGCAGACAACAAGAATTAAGTCAGGTCATTTCTCGGCCGTGAGTGGACAAATACTCCTTGATGGAGTTAATGAAATGATTCAAAAATGCCAAACTAAACACTATATGAAAGAAGCAGTTAAAAGACTGACTGAAGGTAAGCTAACGTAGCTGCTATTGCTATCAATTGTCTGTTTTGTTGTGCAATATTAAATTGCGTGTTATATGGCTGCAAGAAGCCTGTCTTCTCTCTTTTCTGGTAAATCAGAGGCCATCAACCTGATGACGTCACTCATGGTCAAGTATAAGCCTGGGTGGCCCTAGTCCACGCGCTGGTACCAAGTCAAAATGCAACAAAACAAAAGGAGATGGGCACCGTGCCGCACAGGCAGTGACAGAGGAGACGAGTTGTGAGTAAGCTGGGTGACGATCGCCAGAGTGAACATGCAATGCAGTTGTAAAAGCTGTCTATAAAGCCTTAAGCCAAGACCAATGCCATAATATTATTTTACAACGGAATCATTTGAGGCTGGTAAAACACAGAAAATGGGCATTTATACTGGCAAAGATGGCTCCAAAATTCCATAGGTGCAAAGTGTACCCAAAGTTTAGGAAAAGTCTACACAAAGTCGATATATTTTTAAATAAATTGTTAGTTTTCAATAGGAGAGAGCTATATATTACAGGGATAATAAATACAAATGTCAACCATGTTTTTGACAAATATTTTGAATAATTACAGTATTTAGACGACCACAAAACGGTTTGGGATTACACGGATCAAACAATGGGCAGTCCCTTGATTTCAGATGAACCCGATACGCCTGATGTGCTCATCCTGCTCCCCGTTTTCTCTGGCCCAGATCCAACACCAGCACAAACAGCTCGCTTTCGTATTCTTCGACGTAATGGGAAAATGGATGCATAAGTCGTATTATTGTTTTCTTTCAAAGCGCTAACAACATCTAAGTATGTTCCTCAATTTCCCCATTACGTGGCACAATGAAGCACAGCAGTAGCTCCGTGCAGGCTGCCGGGGCACATAGAGACAGTACAGTAAATAGCCGGAAATTATTGCATGGAAATTGGTGCCATTTATTTGGCGCGTCAACAACGCCAGGAAAGCATATAGCCGGGTCGCGCAGTGCACAAAGGGAGCAGGGTTCATTCGGTGTCTTGTATGGCGGAATGAATAGGATAGTAAATGGTAGCAGGGAGAAGAACAACATTGAGAAAGAACTATTTTATACCTTTCAAAATAATTATGTAAGTGCTGCAATTGCAATGACGGCAAATAACAGCATTACTGAAAAAATGTGCAGAGGTTTGGCCTCAGTGGTGCTGAGTAAGACCCTGAAGTCTGGTCTTGTACTTCGCTTCGCATCCTACAGAGATATTGTTTTGTTCTTTAAAGCTGCAGGCGAACATTTGATTGTGCAAATAGGCCGATTAAGTAAATAATAGAAAACTGAGTACAAGGTGAAAGCAGAAAACCAACAAGTAGCACATGTGAATGATTACAAAATCAAGTATACTCAGTGTTTTCCCATTAATAACAGAGACTACAGTGGCCCTCAATGGTCTAATTATCTCCCCATAGTCTAATTCAGGGGTCTCCAACCTTTTTTACCTTGTGAGCTATGTTTGCGTTTCAAAAAATGACTTAAAAATGATAAAAATCATTACAAAGTGACATTTTACACCAAAATTATATTGGATTAAATGATTCATAAGAAGATAACCTACAGTATATTACCACCATGATCTCTTTTGAATTGGTGGGAAACACTGATACTATTAGTGGACAAAGAGTTTTTCCATCTGTAATTAAATTCAAGAAAGGGTGTTCTGTTATGTGCAAGATCAACAGACCTTTTCAGACATTTTAGTTCTTTCTTCAAGCTACGGAAATAGGTAAAGGCCTTTTAAGTTACGCAAGTCGCACAACAAACACCGGGATTCAAACCAATGAGTAGAGAATAGGGGAAACCAACCCCGACAATGAAATCCTCCAATGACACACAGTGCACACATTCCAATCGTATTTCAGCTATGCATTTCCATTACAAGGCAGACCATGGTAAACATCGAAACAAGTCCCCCATTTGAAAGTTCATAAAGAGCCTTTGTTCTTCCTGGAGGAGCGCACCAGAGTGAACTCAGTGAGCTGATGTGCACTCTGCCGGAACATTTAAGCCTGCTTATCCTAAAGTAGACGTAATGATTTATACATTTTGCATTACAACTGCAGCTAACGTGGGGTGCTGCTTGGAGTGGGGTCAATTAGCTCTGGTTGAATGAGTGAGTGGTTAGCTGTTAGCTCGTTTGCCGCTTCCTCTTCCTCTCTCTCTCTCTCTCTGTCGCTCTCTTTCTCTCTCTCCTCAAGGCACCAGACAGCAGCTATTAGTGCCACACCAGAGCCGAAAGGGATGTTCCTGGTCTCATCAGGAAATAATGAGCGGAGGGAGTGCTAAATGTATACAGCGTGGCCTCAAGTCTATTAATAATATATACTCCCATAACAGAGGCGGATCAAACGGCCCGAGTATTTTTAGCTTATCTCGCATGGCATCGGTTTACACACAAGTACAGTACGAGCCCGGCGCGCACCCGGAGTTGTGTACACCTCTCCAGATGGCAAATGTCAGAAGTGAATCGCCGGCTGAAGACTCAATTATAGTGTTTACCGCACAACAACAGTGTGGCTTTGTCCAAACAACTGGATGCCATGCACATCCATATACAAAGGGTTTAGCAAGTAATCAGGCCTTACCACGCGCAGAAGTTTGATATATAAATAAGCTTGGGAAACAGGGAAAGGGACTCTGTACACCAGCAGCAAATACAATTCATTGCTTTCAACCTGTGTCTGTTTTTTGAACAATTTTGATAAGTAAAAATATTATTTGAACACATCCTGTATGAACCCTGTGATCCTCCCTCCCCGAAAAGATATAGCCTTTCCCTAAAGCTTCTAAACTTAGATTTGCCCTTTTATAAAATAGTGACAACAGGGAAGGAAGTGATGAAAGGAACTTATGGAGTCATGGAGCCAGGTTTACGACTCAGATTGCCAAAATGCCTGAGGTACGTGGACGACCAAGAGAGCCAACCGGGCGCCTCTGAGGGTACGTGGTGACCTCAGCCAAAAGGTTATGGTGTCAACAGGATGGGTGGGTCTGTGAATTAGTGGTGTTTTAATCAATGAGTTCAAGATAATCATTTTGTACTGTGTGAATCAATCAATATTTGTTGCAGTCTGTGTCATAGATACTACCTCCGGCCACAAGGGGTCAGTGAAGGGAACAACGAGACATGAGATTGTCTTCAATGGACATTCGTTGATGGGACAGGCTCCATTCTCTTGCCTATAGCAGTGCTTTTCAAACTTTTTACTCTAAGTGGCAATATTTTGACCGGGGATGATTGTAACACTTTTAGCTTGAGGACTGTGTCTCACTGATTGTTTGAGCTGTGACTCTCAAACTTTTACACAAAATACCTACATTTGTTGGCTACAACAAATGTCACTCATAGCATTCCTATAATCGCAAAACACAAACTCCACGAGAAGGAGTCAAACCAAAGAGTACCACACTAGCGGGGTGGGTTGTAACACGTGCTTAATCATGTGTTTATAATGTTCAGGTAAATGTAGTAGCAAACTAGCATGAAAAATGTATTTTAATATATTGGACATTGTCAGCAACTTTAAATGTCTAAAACACAAATTTACGCCAAAAAATTACTTTCTCAAAATCAGTTTTTTCATCAATTTACAATATTTTTGCTATGCCTGATCAGAGAGGGAAGGACTACAGATCGGTAAGATCATATTACACTTATCTGGACTCTCCCCATGTTACAATCATCTCTGGTCTCCCCTACAATCTAGATTTAAAAGAAATTGAACCCAAAGACAACTAACACATTATTAACACAGTTCTAAACAAAAACTAGCTAAAAGGAGACCAAAAATGTCAGTCAAGTTGACCGCAAGACTAGACCCGCGAACCACAGTTTGAGAAACACTGATAATGTATGTTTATACCTGTTTACAAACAATTATCATGCATCAATATTTACGTGCAAATCCAAAGAAAGCAAGAAAAACAAATTAGTGTTTTTGGTGCAATTGTAAGTGCTACACTTTATAAATCGTTCTACCATATTCAATTTGAGCCCACGTGCTGCAAACACAATGGAACGTATATATACTCCACAGCTCAGCTTGTTTCATTTCAATCGTACAAGTTAAATGCTATAAATTATTAAAACTTCAGACGTGTTTTCATACAGTACGCCTATGAATGTACTCTCAACTGCACTCGCTGAATAAATAATCCATGCTGTTTCGATTGAGCTCATAGTATTTTGTGTGAAGTGCGATATAAAACACTATTGAACCAAAAGGTGCCCTGCAGACTTCAGGCTCACCAAATGGAGCTAGCATAAAAACCTATTTAACATCAGAAAATAGACAGTGGCGTCAATGGAAGTGCACTGAAGACGTAGTTGTTATGAACAGTGCCGCTGCTGCTGTATGTGGCTCAGATCCTGATCCTCTTATAGAGATGACTCACGCTCTGAAAACATATTTTGAACAGACTGACCTTGCCGTCTCTCTTCAGCGGTAACATAGAGTTGTTTCATCATGTTCCCTTCAAATGCTGATGACATGTCTATCATGAATTCATTATGTTATCAATTGATTGTTATACCATTATTGGCAAAAGCATTATTACAATAATTACAATGGCACGTTTCATTAAAGGCGCTGTATCTGATTTCACAAACATTAAGAGTGGAAGTGAGTAAATGTAATTGTTAGTTGTGTGTGTGTGTGTAACTTTCCTAACGCACTCCGAACATCCCAATTTGTCACAGGGATGGGTTTACAAGCACATTTCATAATTTGCTGGATCAGTCACAGAAATAATAACCAAAACTAGAATGCAAGCTCATGAAATTGATACAAAGGCTTTATAATTAGTTGGACAGTGCTGTATGTTTTCAAATGTCTGAGTTTACAATATACTGAAGGTGGACAAAACTATTTTCATTCCACCACCGGACACAAATACGGTATACAGTCTTTAATATATTTAACTCAATTTTTGTTTCATTCACAGACATTTAAACTGGATTCTCTGGCGCAGTCTTTCATTGAAATCATGACCAATCCAGGAAAGCCTGATCAAGCAACAAGCCTTCTATCACATCAATATTTCAGTAATATTTTATACTTGTAAATGTGTAGATGCCAGTACCTATTCTGATTCTTTCAACTAACTATTCTATTCACACTTTATGTATATATATATTTGTTTTACTATTTCAGCTTCTGTTACAACGCAATTTCCCCTTGTAGATCAATAGTGCCTAGTCAATTGGTATACAAAGCTTCTTCCCTGATTCTGTTCAAAATCACCCAACTAAGCTGCACCCTGCTGCCCTCATCTGGCCTCTTTGTTTCCAACACCAATCAATTAGTTAAATTTTAATTGCCAGATTTTTTTTTTTTTTTTGTAGTGATTGAAGTGATTGATAATGATTTGAAAATAAAGAAAAGTGCGCCTCAATAGCCCAGTGGGTAAGGCTGCTGCGCATTTTATTTTTCATTTGTCCATTTGGTTGGCACATTGCTTGTCAATGAACACACAGGCTAATCTCCATCCATTTGACTCAAAAAGACACTCTCGTTGATCCTGGCCTATTGTACATGTTTTTAGTGGTTTGGGGGATTGTACTCATGGGGAGAACACGCAAACCACTCCACACAGAAAGGCCCTGGCCAGTAGGGCTGTGTGATTTAGTCTAAATCACGATTCTGATTTTATCACAATTCATGCGTAAATTGTCTTTTAAAAGGCGACTAAAATCTCCTTCTTCTGGGGGTTTTAGGCCTGTTTTAGAGTTTCAGTTTTGACATGCTTCCCTTATGGTTTAGTCCTGGTTTAGACCTTATTTAGACCCAGTTATCTCTTGGTTTATTTCTGATTGAGCCCTTGGTTTAATCCTGGTTTGGTCCAGGGTAATCATTTAGTCCTTTTTAGTTTGGTCCTGGTTTAGACCTTGATTTCAGTGTCTCATCTAGTCCGGTTTACTTCTTGGTTTAGTCCTGGTTTAATCCAGATTCAATCCGTAATATTGTCTGATTTTGGACCAAGTTTAGACATAGTTTTCTCCTGGCTTAGTCCTGACAGTAGAAGCAGTGAGTGGAGAAAAGTGTCAGTAGCTCAGAGATTCAATTTTTATCATAAGCCCTACTGGCCAGTCAGGTATCGAACCAGGGACCATCTAGCAATGTACATGCATCACAGTTCCGACAATTAGCTCGACAATTATGTCTCTTCCTACTTTTCATCCTCTTTGTCCCTGTGCCGTCCTGTCCGATAAAGCCTACATGCCAAAAAAGATAAAAAAAATCCTTTCGAAAATGAAAAAGCACAATATAGCCAACTTGCGTCTTAAATAATATTGAGTGCCACTCTCAATATAATGAATAACCCTTGCCATTATACTTTAAAACAGTGTTAAATGACTCTGCCTATTATATTAAATGACTCGTCTGCCCTTTACCTTATAGCGCCCATTTGGCTGCGTCTAATTAATGTGTTATGTTGTTTATCCAATGCTATTCGAGGACAGGACAGGCGACCCAACAGGAATATCAAATTAGTCCTCCGATACAAAATGTCAAGGCTGAATACGTTAGGCTGCGTTTTTCAAGTGGGAGGAGACAGACGAACGGTGCATGTGCGAGAAACTGGCACCGTGACAGGATAAGAAGGTCAAGTGTGTAAAAGGCGTGGGAGGTGGTGTGCGTGCAGACATAATTCGCTCGCCGCGGTGTCGAATTTTGCACGCATATTTACCCTATAGGTGTGACAGGTGAGCGCCGGTGTCAATGGCGGGCCAGCGGAGCCCCGTGGAGATAACAAGGTTTACGGTGCACTCAATTAACCCCCATATCATTGACCGCGTCCTTCCTGATGAGCCGCGGAGACCGACGGGGGAGAGAGACAGAGAGAGAGAGAGAGAGAGGAGGAGACGGTGGGTGGTCGGGTCCACCAGTATTTAATGTAATCACAGACAATCAGATTACAGTTCAGATTCAAGGGGACGCAGGTTTAATTGCGCCGAATGTCATTGATAAGGGAACACACAGTGGGCTCCCAGGTACAAGCTCCACCACACGTTTCATTGGACCCTTGCCTTAGGAGACAATTTGGAGGAAATCTATGCGCTTAAGGCTGTTAATTTCTTTCTTTTTGTTATTATGCAAAGTCGAGCACAGAAGAACGCTGTTCACTAAAAATGGGTTTCAATCATGTTCGTTATGGGGAATGGCATGCTGGGTAATAATCAGGAGAGTCGAGACGTTTCCCAGTGGGCCGGGGCACTTTTGGGCTGGGCGGAAAAAAAATAAAAATAAAATGTATTAATTAACAACAGACTCCCACAGTTGTGTTATTAAAGGCCTGTGGATTTAGCAGGGCTACAGCAGGAGCCTGGACATGAATAAAATCACACGTCTTGTAAATGTATCGCATAATAACCAAGGTATTTAAATCATTAAAACACCTTGTGACACATGAGTAAAAAAGTAGGCAGAAAAAAAATGTTTCAATTAGTGACACATGGGTAAAACGTAGATAAATAATATGTATTTTATTTGTATAACTCCCTGTGCACACTGTGGAGATGCATCAGGCCCAGATTATGTGTGTAGCAGCCCAAATGAAATGAGAATGTGACAATATGGAACCGATCCGGCAGCCTCTGGCTTCATAACCAAAGTCCTTACGAGACAAGCTAAAGCTCTGACTGGTGGAGTGTCAGTCAAAGTGATAAAACTCCTGGGCTGGAATTAGGTCTGAGCGTTCCACTGGCTGTGGTGGGGACGCTATTTCGAGGACTTTTCCACATTCTAAACGTTTAATATTTTGTTAACCATAATCGAGGTTCATAAGCATTATATTTGGCTAGCATACCATTGATATTATTATTATATTTGGTCAGGATCTCAAATTGACCTGAAGCGCCAATGCAGACAGTGGTGGGTATGAAATGTGAGAAAACATGCAAGCTTTCAATGTTTTCAAACGGCTTGATAACAAATCAATGGCACCATTGTGAACCTACCACCATTGAACACTATAAACATGCAGCACTCGTAAATATAGGAAATAACCTAAAGATTAAGTTTTTTAGTAGTAGAAGATGAAACGGATCACTTAATTTAAACCTGTGTGACTGAGTTAATACCACTTACTTCAGGTATGTTTTTGACGAGGGAACAAAGTTATATGCAGCTAGGTTATCTGTATATTAAAGTGAGAAGGGGGATTAAATAAGAGTTACCTTCTCCTCTTCTTCTTTTTGCATGAAATGTATTTATGCTCATATTCAAATTGTACAAGATTACCATGTAAAGAGAACAAATAACAAATTCAATTAAATTACCCCCCTCCCAAAGTTGATTTTGCATATGTCTAAATCTCTGCCCCCTCAAGCTTTGCCTTTGGGTCTTTTCGTCAGCACCACAGCCTCTAAATTATGCAACACAAATGATTACATTAATAAAGATTCAAATGTATTCAGTTAATAGTATATTCATGGGGCTTTAGTTATGATAATATTTACTATGATTGTTGAACTACTGTAAAACTCTCCAGTGTAACATAAATAAAACATACACTACAGGCACAATATCATAAACCTTTACACAACTGAATCATTTGTTTCTTCTTCTTACATCCCAATAAGTCTTAAAAATAACTTAGTATTTGTTGCACAGACTACTGTACAATATTGTGAAAGTGGTAGAGAAGCACATGTTGCTAAGGCTACATTAGTTGAATGTAAAAAAAAAAAAAAAAAACTATGGAGCCCAACATTCTGCCTCCTTGATGGTGCCAGAAGACAATTCCCATTCAAAATCTACCCCCAAAAAAGTGTTTTGCCATATTTTGTAAAATATCATCCACGCTTTGGTCAGTAGTTACCACATACAGTAGCTCTGATCAGCTTCTGTCATGCTTTCAAACTTCTCTGGAGTCTTTGGAGATTTTGAATGGGATTTTTTACTTCCAGTACCATCAAGGAGGCGGGACTGTTGAGTTCCATTGAGTTTGGCCCTCTCAAATTAAACTAAAATCCTGTTATAGTCGATGTATTTCTTTGGGTATTACGAAGTCATAGTAGTGCAAATCTTTGGGCTCCTAAGCGTATCTGATGTTGGACTTTTCTGCCTTTCGGACACTTAACATGCAGACTGTTGCCCGTACAGTGTATGAAATGACCAGGGAATCAACTTTGAAATATTCTGATCTTCTAAATATTTGATTACTGCCATCATTATAGCTCAAATTTAACCAACCCTAAAACCAAATATGAATAGCGAACAGAAATGACCACCCGATTTTAATGAAATTTAATGAAAGTTCCTTCTGGACATTGCATATTATATACACTGAGCCAGTCTGATGTACAGTGAAAATATTTCAACTCAGAGACAGAAATACTCATAATTCTCATAGACTAGGGAATATATCTCTGAGCTAGAACGAAAAAAGGTAAGTTGCAATTTAAAATATATTATAAAAAGTCATCATTGAGTCCAAGATCAGTATTAATTGTTTTAAAAGGTCATTGTCTGAGTCTTCCATCTCTGTTGATTATGCCATGATTATTTTGCTATGTAACCTTTTATTGTAGCTTTCTAACTACAAGCTTGATTGCACAGAGAAAAATCTATTTGATTAATTCTGGAGCTAATGCTTCTTCTAAATAATTCCCTTAAAGTAGTGGTCTAGACAGATTCAGTGAACGATATCTTGCTTTGTTTACTGAAGAGAAGTTCAGTCTTTTGTGCCACAACAATAATAGTTTCAAATAGATGAAAATGTTTGAATAGGCTATTTATTGAGTGCTCAAAAATGTAAGTAATTTTTAAGGGCCAGAGAATTTGGAGAGCTAAAGCTGCATGCAGCATGCGAGCCATGGACTGAACCATTTAGGGATAGGTATCTTTTCTTTAACAAGCGTATTTGCTTTGATTAAATCAACCCGTTGCCCTTTATCCAGGGCCGAGTCGCGGAGGCAACAGTCTGAGCAGAGATGCCCAGACTTCCTGATCCCTGCACACCTCCTCCAGCTCTTCCTGGGGGATCCCAAGGCGTTCCCAGGCCAGCTTAAAGACCTCGTCGTTCCAGCATGTCCTGGGTCTTCCCCGGGGCCTCCTCCCAGTGGGACGTGCCCGGAACACCTCTCAAGGGAGGCGACCAGGAGGCATCCGAAACAGATGCCCTAGCCACCTCAGCTGGCTCCTTTCGAGGAGGAGTAGCGGCTCTGTTCCGAGCTCCTCCTGGGTGACTGAGCTCCTCACCCTATCTCTAAGGGTGCACCCAGCCACTCTGCGGAGAAAACTCATTTCGGCCGCTTGTATTCGCGATCTTGTTCTTTTGTTCATGACCCAAATCTCATGAAACCAACAAAATTAAATTATATCAATAAATCAAAAGCAGTGTAAATCCTTTAAAGTGAAGCACTTTTAAGTCATTTTCTTATCTGAGAGGCAATTATTTTTTCCAGTGTGTGTAAGAATGTTTCTCAAAACTATCTGGGGAGGGGGCAAGAGTTCTTCGATAGAGGGCCGGATTTTGCCCCTGGGTCTGACGTTGCCTCTACCCCTGTTGTACATGACTGTGGTGGTATTGATATGTCACCTCTAATTAAATGAAATACATGTGGTGGCACCAGGCAAACCAGCAGTCGATCAATGGCCGCGATCATTAACTGCCACATACCACTGTGCTATTGAGTGAAGACCCCATGGGCTGGGCTCAATCATCTCCCCTTCAATGACCCGCGCAACTCCTGCTCAATAACCTAATGAACTTTAAAGCAGACCATTCGTTATCGCATGTTACTCTCACATTTGTAAGTAGCTTCATCTAAAAGGCATCAATATTCCCGCGAGTGCGCCTCTTGACCAGTCGGCTCCTGCTCATTAGTAAACAGCGGCGCCACGGCTCTGCACACACCGGCTTTTAGGCCTGAGCGCTCAATCAATGCTATTTGTTTTAACACCAGTGGCTCGGGAAAACACTGTAGCAGCATCAATTAACAAACTATGAGGGCAATGGGAGTGGGCACTAAAGCCTATAGCACCTTGCAACTTAATCAATGGTACTAATGCACTTTGTTAGAAAAACTGGAGGGAAAAGGGTCAGGCCTGTGGTATGGATCTGGTCTGAATTGAACAGTGCAGTGTTTGGAATGAGCCACCCACAACGTCCAGGGTGGTCCGATGGGTTTCACAAACACAACCTTCACAGTCAAGGTTATAAGCAAACACTGACTACATTTACATATACAAAAATACACAGTTTCGACTCAATCTGATCTATACACAACTAATTATCACCATTCTTCAGACTCTAATAAGCTTTCCCACTTTTTGATGTGTTTTCCCACACTTTTTAACCACTTTAGGTGTCTAATTCAACAACTTTCAGCTATAGATAATATTATGCAACATGTTGAGTTTTCCACTGAATGAAAAAAGAGCTTTTGAGTTTAGCACCAGACAATAATGAGATATGCAAAGTCCAAAGTGAGCAACACAGAAATTGACACTGGCATACTAAGTGATGTTGAAACATGTGAGGATTCTCAAGCAGTCTAAGCTGAGATCGCCCCTTCCAAATCCAAACACACCTCTTTCCAGCTGTGGGGGTGAGGGGTATGAGGCCCTGAGAATATTTCAAGCCAGCTGAGACACACAGACCCTCCAGCGTGTCCTAGATCTTCCCCGGGGCCTGGTCCCAAGAGGACATGGCCCCTCCCCAGGGAAGAATCCAGGAGGCATCTGAAACAAATGCCATGAGCCACCTCAGCTGGCTCCTCTCTTTGAGGTGTCGTGGCTTGGTAACATGTGACCAAGCTCCTCGTCCCATCTCAGGGGAGCGTCCAGCAATCCTTCGAAGGAACCTCATTTTGAACTTGTGTATGTTCATGGTCTGGGTCTGAAACTCCCCCTTCAAGTCAGAGATATGGTCTGACTAGGACAGGGATCTCCAACCAGTAGCTCGGGAGTTGCAGTAGCTCGCCAGCCAATTCCAAGTAGCTCACCAAAGGCTTTCTACATTTCCACATACACTTAATGAGTCACATTTTAGATGCATTTTTGTTGTTCAGAGCAAAATATCTCCAAACATAGCAAAGTATAAAGCAGAAACTACTGTAATTTTCTTTTATTGAGTTGAATGATCAGCTTAGCAGTCCTAGAGGCCTTTCTTTGAAGTAGCTCACTGCCATTTTGTTACGCAAAAGTAGCT
>OMNZ01108484.1:0-22125 GCA_900303255.1 Lesueurigobius sanzi
TCATTTTGCCCAAAATTGAGCAACCCTAACTATGTGGCACGGCACCAGCACTGCCTCCTGCCGAAGGAGCCTCCAGCGCATCGTGAGAGCAGCGGAGAAGATCTGTGGGGCCCCTCTCCCCTCTATTAAGGACATGTACTCCACCCGTCTCACCCACAAAGCCATCAAAATCGCCAAGGACCCTTCGCACCCATCACACAGTCTCTTCAGGGTGAGGCCTTCAGGGAGGAGACTGCGGAATCTACGGGTCAGTTCCAGTCGACTGAGGAACAGTTTTGTACACAGGGCCATCGGGAAGCTGAACTCCCTCCCCTCCCTCCCTCCCCTCTTTCCCCTCCCCCGCTCCACAATCAAGGATGAGAGAAACATAATTTCGAACCATTTTATGGTTTGACAAATAAATAATCTTGAATCTTGAATCTTGAATTGAGACTGAGACTGACAACAAAGGTGTTTTTCCCTAACCTGTAGAACAAAGAGAAGTGGGACTTACAGGTAAACTCCTCGTACTGGTCTTTATAAGATCCACTGGTATCCAAGTTTTTCCTCAGTGCTGACGAAGCTCTTTGGATGAAGAGCGAAACGTCAACAACAGAGTACAGGTGAAGACTGAAGAATCTTTGCCTACTAGTGTTCTAACTCATTCTCCTAAAAACTCCACGCCCCTGGATGATGACAGAACACACACACAAGAGTAGTCCATAGACAACCCATGGTAACACAGTTTATACACAGTTTTAGGTATCGAACCTAAAACCTCCTTCTGCTTCTAACCAGACCACCACTGTGCACAGTGGTAGCCTGCCACCACTGTGCACAGTCTTGGTAATTCTTAATCTGAAATCGTGCTCTACTGGGATAATGAGGTCAGCCCCTCAAATCGGCCCTCAACACTCGACTGTGGAAAAACTGCCTTGGTCAGTGTCCACATAAACAATGCCCACACATCGCATGCACAATGATGATTCATGGAGCATAAAACGGCACTGATTCCCATCTATAATCACCTGTCACTGTATGAAACAGCGCGTTCACAAAAACGGCACGAGCGTGTTTATGTAGCTGTTTACGATCTCATATCCACGCACCATACTGCGCTCCATCACGCATTTGTGCTTCAGGACTGTATCTATCCAAACACCTCTAGACATCCTGTTTGTCCCGGGACCCCCTCTCTTTGGGCCTAAACAACTAGTTCCACATGAAGCAGATTGTGGGGTAGGGAGAGGATAACTGCAACCATGTGTCTATGCAAGTGTATACATGAGCCAATGAGGGAGACCTATGAGTAGAAGCACAAAAAAAAAAAAAAAAACATCAAATAATGTGAAAGTCATGGGTAGCAACAACTTACGCAATGCAATCGAATAGGATCACCCACTGTGACTAAGTGAGGCCAGCGCTGCGAGTAATGGCCACTATCCACTCACGGGACATCAGGCTGATTAAAATTTCAAACCAGAAAGGGCTACGTGCAAAATTAGATCATCCTAAGTGACAGGACGGGTCAGTTGACAGTCAATACATGCCGTGAAGCAGAAAGGAAATGGGCTTTTGCTTTGAGGCCGTTTTTGGAGCGGGGGTGATGACAAAGACGAGAGCAGTACAGTGTCATCACAAAGTAGATTTATCTGTCAGCGATTGTACTCGAGCACGAAGAAAAGGCAGACGGATACGCGCTTTGAAAAGTGCTGAAAAGCCAGATCGCAAGGCTTCCCTTTGGAGTACTAATACAATTTAGGAGGGACGCATGCATTCATCTTTATATTGAAAAAACAAACAAGTAAAAGATATATAGGAAAGAGTTGTTCAATAAGAGTTCTTTTAAAATTACAGTTTTTTCATAGGTCCACATGGCAATTTCAGATTAATCAAGTCTTTACACCAGTGGTCCTTTATCCCTTGAGCTTTAAGATGGTGATTGTATTTTCAATTTTGAGCCTATTATTACCTAATAAATGTAGCCGAGCGCACCAACTGGTCATACTCCTCTTAACTCTACGTCTAAAATCTGAAAATGACGTCCTTATTCTTACAAGCTCAGGACTGCAATACACCCAGGCGTGACTTTCCCCAGTCTGGGCTCGATGTGAAGTCCCAGATTTAACATGAAATGCCTCTGGCCGCGGGGAAGACACGGGCAGTGATCCGATTGATGCATTTCAGGGCATACTTTTCCCTGCCTTGCCAATCTTTACTGCATCAAAATCTCAAACTTAAGAAAATATGTTCTGAGTATACTGCCAGATCTAAAGGTCAATAACATGACTAATCACCCAATCCACTTTACACTTTCTATTGTTTAACTAGGCGACTAAAGCTACCTGCTTCTTCACACTTCACTATGACTGATTAAAATCCCCTGTCACTGGGAGAATGACAGAGGTGGACGGATAGGAGGGGAGGGTGGGGAAAGTTGACGCATGAAGTAAGAGCATAAGGCACAGCAAGAAGGTCCTGGGTTCAATTCCCAGGCCTTTCTGTGTGGAGTTTGCATGTTCCCCCATTGTCTGCACAGGTTTCCTCCAAGTGCTCTGGTTTTCCCTATAACTATCCCCATCCCCAACCATTTTGAAATACAAATCAGGTGTTTTAAGCACTCACTAAATTAATTCCAATAGATTCTTTGCCATTGAAGGAACCAATGTAATTACACATTTACTTCAGAAATAAAATAATTTGATGCCCACATTTACCCTGCACATTGATACACATTTATGAGGCCAGTGTTGTATTTAAAACATGCCTAAGACTGCTGTTATTTTGAGGTTTGTTAGATATACAGTATAGAGTAGACAGGATACACAGCCATTCCCTAGACACAAGACACCTTCTGACAGCTTCAACCTTGATTTATGCGTTTGTCTCTAAAGAGCTTCCCCATTGATCCAATGCTTATTGATTAGATGGTTAAAGCCTTTAACGGGGTGAGACGCAACACATAGCAACACCACACCAGGTCCATTAATAAATCATAAATCGATTTGGTCAAAGGATCACCAGATGTGCACCTGCTTATGGATTTTTAATTTTCTGGAGCATTTGGCTGGAAGGCTGCAGTTTGTCTACATGTGTTGCGTGTCCTTTCTTCCAATCAATTTGAGGATAAAACAAACACTCGGGAGAGGAATGAAGGCAGGCTGCAGGACATGCTCCCAGATGGTTTAATCTTGACGCACATCTGGTTGGTTAAAAATAACTCCCTGCACACAATGCACATGTGGCCTTAACCCCGACGATCACAGGAGGCGAAAGAGAGGTTCACACAGACAACCTTTCATCGCCGCACTTCCTGATTGGCTGAAGAGGGTTTTAGCGTCTCTCAGGGCAGAAGCATCTGATAGGATTTCCTCAGCCAAAGACAAAACATTCGTCAAAATCCCTCATCATTCGAAAACACTAACCATGTGGCCGCAACTGCTCGCAAAACTCCTGCATCTCATTTGTAATCATTTTCAACCTTATTTCTTCCTTGGATTGTTTCCCACATTTTCTCACCGTTGTATCCATCCTGGTTGACGTCTCCCATGGGTGCGATCGCCGTGCCGAAGCGCCCGAATGTGTACGTCCCAGTGAGGGCCACAGGATTGGTGAATGAGAGCGGGCCCAGCTGCAGATAAAGGTAGACTCGGCCAACTTCTCTGGGCTTGCTCTCCATCTCTCTCTCCATGTAAAGCGGTGCTCCCACAAGCACATCATCCATCCTGGGGCAAGGCAAAGAGAAGGCTCAAAATGCGAGACAGGTACTGAGTATTTGTGTGCAGCGTTAGACGCGGATGTGAGACTTACCCATCTGCATTGAGGTCAGTGACAGCAATGGAATATCCAAAATAAGATGCCATCTGAAAAACATAAAGAAAGCAATACATGGACTTTTATCAAACCCTGCTTCAGTGAAAACTCCCAACCATTGTGTACTTTATTATTCATTTCAAAAGCAATAACTTATTTTTGCTTTTTGGTAAGGTGTTTACTTTTTGTTTTACCCTTGAGATGTAAAATATGTGAATAATCTACCTCCTATAAAATTTCACAGATTAAATTAACTTAGTATTCATGCTACAACACAATTTTGCTAGAGCATGTACCCCACAGCATACAAATAAATAAACAGTTTAAAATCCCATTCTTTCGTTTCAAATTATACATTACACTTATTGGCTTGTAGCACGATGTGTGCCGAAACTACGGTAATCAAGCAGGTAAACAAACCTCCCATCTTACTTAAAGAACGTTAAAAAAAACAGTATGCTAGTTCTGCTGACCTGAACTTGTCTATAGTTTTAATTTCATTTTGCTCTTTGTTTTTATTTCTTTTTTTAAATTGCATGTTAGCTTTAGCTTTAAGACAAACTCTCCGACATTCATAAAGACAGACTTATCCTCCACTTAAGCATTTACATCCTACATCAAGTTAGCAACTGCAGATTAGCGGAATTAGCATAGCCACATCGTGCAACAAAACAAACCAATTGCCTCTTTGTCTTATTCTTTCTGTTTCATATTTTACGTCTTACCAAATTTCTCGCGCCAGAATTTCAAGTCTTATACAGAGGTCATGACTACAGCCTTGGCCTGCTACCAGTCCTTCAGCCTAAATACGTTTAATTACGTACCTGCTCCCCAGAGAAGTTCATGAGGAAGGTCATGTTGGTAGAGTTAATCATAGCCACCTACAACAAGCAGAAACAAACTTCAGGTCACTCACGGCCGTCTATGAGATGTGTTCTAGACATTGAAGTCAGAATTTCAGATGGAGGGCAGGGGCATGAATAACTATGGAAAAGTTTTTGAATGAAATACCTAGAAAACATCCACATATGCTGATTCTCATTTCTTTATTTTGAAAGATTGGGTAAAAAAACTTTTAGGTTTAAAGACCTTTATGCCTGTCATATGTAATTGAATAATGCCAGCATATTCAAATACATATTACATATACAATTCATTCTTGTAGAGAGCGAAGACATTGAACTTTATGAATTTTGCTTCATGTGTATAGGCCCAATAATTACAGAGAAATACAGCATACACTAAATCAAAACATGCCTTTTGACAACTAAAGGCACGTTTTACCATTAACTTTGGATTTTAGCATGTTAAAATGACAAGCACAACCTGCTAAAAAGGCTTTGTTCACGATCAATATGATAAACAGGCGCATAAAGAATGCATGAAAAATCTACAAAACCGCACGCAGAAATTTATCCAACTGCATTACATTTCAATAGCCTCCCCCACCAACAGCATCTACTTTGGGTCTTTTAACATTTTCCCCTCGCTACCCCCCTCCTAACCCCGTGGAAGAGGGAGGGAGGGGGGAGAAGGGGGAGCGAGGCTGAGAATTCCTTCATAAGACTTAAAATAACAACCACATGGAGAGAGCCGCAGGCAACATGCAAAGACACACACACACACACGTATGGGGACTCCACACGCTGACCTTTTCGCAGATGTCTCGAAGACGCACTAAATGGGGATAGACTTACAAACACAGGCGCTTGAAGATGTGTAAACACGTATATTGAATCACTTGCTTGAATTTAACTTTACGGCACTTGGAGCTGTCAGATGGGTCACGGAGGAAACCCAACCGGACTTGACAGGGACTCCCATCTGATCAGCTATTGTTATGTAAATGTAGACTGCTGTGATGACATCAGAAGAGGGCCGGTGCATTTACTCACTTACATATACTTGGGTAACTGTTTTACTTTTTCTACTTTTACATGGTACATTTTTTGGAAACATAAAAAAATAAACTGATAGCATCTCTTAAGCTATCAGTTCAAACATTCCAGCATTCCATTACCTTTCACTACTTCTAACTTCCACATCATTTTGTTTTGAAGCATGGCTAGGGCTGTGTACCATTAAACGATACCAGTATGCGATTGAAAAATGTTTGTAGGTAGTAATGGTATTGAAATAAAAAGGTACCGAAAAAAGAAGAGAAAGTTTTGATGCCTGGTGGGTCCTGACACAAAACTCAGTTTGTCTTTCATGGAATAAATGACCATTATTGTTCCGTTTTATGCTTCTAGATCACTGGTTCCCAAACGTTTTAGCTTGGCGTACCCCGTGGGCCTTTCATTTATTCTCTGAGCACCCCCTGCCTCGATGATTTTGTTGATTAGTTAGAAAGTGAATGACTAAAACTCCTATTTGCCAGTTAAAAGACGTAAATATTCTCAAACTCTCACTCTTTACAGTTTTAAAATAGCTTTTCTTTGAACTCCAATTATTCCAAGTACCCCCTGCTTAGCTCTCGCGTACCTCCAGGGACCCCGGTTCCCCTGGTTGGGAAACACGGTTCTAGATGACAAATAATTTAGTATAGGTATCAAAAAAGTATAGTGTCCAGGTATCTGTGTCGTAAACCAAGCATCGTTTAAGTACTGGTATTGGAAAAACTTGAACGGCACCCAGCCCTAAGCATGCCATGGGTGCACTTACTTCATCATATTTTGGCCACTCTGTACCCACCACCGGACGACATCGATATAAGGAAGCAGCAGTGCGCCGTTATGAAATATCGACGTACGAGGTGATGTTGCAGGCGCGGCGGTGAGAGAGTGTTTCAGGGTCGCTTGTGTGTGGAGAAGGGTTAGCGGGGTCAGGCGGGGTCGGCGGCCTCCACATGCAGAGGAAGCTGTGTGTCATTGAAGTGGATTGACACAGCTCGCCCCTGGGACATGTTCCCAAGCGGAGAACAGCACCGATAAACCAGCCGCTCAAACGGGAGCTAATGCTGCATCGACCCGAGCTTTAGGCTTTCATATTTAGACAAGTGCTCCGGGGTCACTTCATGTTACGCTAGGATACCACAGCCACATCCCCAAGATATACCGAACACCTGTGCTAGAAGGGAGAGAGGAGGTTTAAGTAAAGCTGAAAACAATAGCTACCAACTCTGGTGGAGCAGAGAAAGCACACATTTTTGAGGAGCTTTCCTGAATATGCAAGATTACTGAACGAAACAAACCAATCAAACTCAAAGGTATGTTTTTCATGATGATAAAAAATGTAATATACATTAAATCAGCAGACATTTGTCCCTTTAAGATGGTGTACAGATGACCACGCCAAATCATCAGCTTTTCTGAATTCATTGTGGCACAAGAAGCCGTTCATTTCAACAAGATTGGGACTAGGAGAAATGTTGCATTGGTTTATGACCCACTGTGATCAAAACAAAAACAATCCCAGTCAGAAAGTACTTATTATCTCAGTAATCAGCCCAGGTTTTGCAGATGTTTTGGTCAACATATTGCAGCCCTGTGTAATTTCTGTAATACAGTATAATGTTCTGTTGGCTGGTTTGGTTCAATTTGTTACCACACTCTTTCACTCTTTGGTTAAAAATGCCCATACAATATCTTACTCACATATCCAAAATTCTGCGCTCCTCTTGGCACTCCAGCAATCAGCTCTGGAAAGACAAAAAAACAAAGCAAAGTTAATTCCACATGCATGGGAACATTTGAAAAAATGACAAAACAGAGCATTGCGACAAACAGAATTGCGCACTTCAGCCCACCCTGTCAGCCTGGTGAGGACGCACTGAGTGATCGCTCGCCCCCAAATCTCGGCATGGGCCTGATTGATGAGTGCGGTGCTGAGAGCATTAGGACAATCTGACGGTCCCACCCAGAGAGAGGAGAAGCCTGGGTCGCTCGCTGAGCTTTTCACAGTCTAACCAACGAGCCCCCCTCCGCAAATAATGCCTCATAGCCTTGACTTTAAGACTCCCAGTTACAGCGAGTTTAAGAAGGCTTCGAGGAGCAACAAGACCACAACAAGCGACGAACCGCAACACGACTTGTCAAACGGCATGTGTGAGTTCTTAAGTCGCTCTGAGATCCTCTGACAATGGGGGATGAGGCTCTTTTTTGGTTTGTTTGAGGGTAAGTCTAGGGTAACTCATAAAGATGCCATTAATGAGAGTAATTAGCAAAGAAAAGCGCTACAAAGACTTGACAAAAGAGGTTATGCGTGTGGTGTGATGTCAAAGCATAGCAACAGTATGGCAGTTAGCAATCCATCTCAACAACAGCAGCAAACTGATTTGATATGTCCACTCAATTTGCAGCTATTTCTATCTAGATATAAAATGTTCATACCCTCCATTAAGACTTCACTTATTGATCCAATATAATCTGCAAAAACAAAATATCCTGTCTTTCATAAACTATATGTCCTTCGTCTTGATTATAGCAAATGAATGTACATCTATCATGGGGAGCAACGAAAAGGTTAGGAGGTCCCCTCTATTGGTCAAATGCCAATACAAAAGGGGGTAGGCTCTAACAAGCTTAAGCTTCTGCCTACTCCTTTTGGGCATCCTATCTGCTCTGTATACTTATATATTTATGTATTTTCTTTGGGTTTACTGAACTTTGCTTCCATCTCGAACTTTGTGAAACTCAGATGCTCAAATAAAAAGAATTCTAAGTGAATGAATGTAAATGAGTAGAACAAGTACTTGAGCTTGACAAGGAAGCAATAAAAATGGTTGAAAGCTCGGGCAGCGTGACTGTGGCGGGGACGCATTTTGGTTTGGTTTTCTCTATTTAAAAGAAGAGAGCAGTGTTTTGTTAAAAGTGCTTATGTGTTTCATTTGTGGTACTGAAAACTGATGGCCTGTCACACATGCTTCTCATTGGACTTCAGAGCTAGGCCCAAAAGCGCTCAACGATTGGAATCAAAACACAGCAGTCTAAACTGGCAAGTCACCAGCGTGTGCACAAGTGTAGCGAACACAAATGCAATAATCTGTCTTGTATTGTTGAAATTTTGGCCTATTTGCGTCATATTGGGTTTCTCAAATCAAAAGTGAACTCAAAGACACCCTTTTCCACCTGCACGTGATGTTTTCTTGTGCGAATGTGTCTTTGCCACCTAATACTTCATGTCTGCGAGACCAAGACTAGACCTAAAAAAAGCCAAAAGAGTCTGCCACTAATCATTATCATTGAAAAAGCAGGACAGGAACTTCCTTTATCAGTCGCTCCTCATGTGCCTGTCCCGTTCAGGTCATGACCCAGCACTGCAGCCATGGTTTTCATTATGTATCTTTGGGCCTGAGCCTGAACTCGGCACCCCAGATGTGCGCCCTCTGTCCTCGCCACATACGAGGAGGGTGCTGAACGGTGGATGTGGTTATGGTTTCTCACCTTGTACGGAGTCTCCAGTGAACTCTCCCACTGCCACAGAGTAACCTGGAGGCGCAAAAGAGCAGGTTACAAAATGCTCCAAGTGCTCCTATAATGAAAAGGAGGGTGAAAGATTGAGGAAGGCAGGGTTCAGATGAGGCCACAATATTCTGTAAACCTGTATCGTTTAATGTTTGGAAGGACATTGAGGAATTGATCTTGGAAAGGAAAAATTGAATTGTTTAATGTGCACATTTTTGATTGGTTGGAAATAATCAGTCCTTAGTTTACAGTTGGATAAAGATTCACAATTTGGGAGTGGAAGATGATCACATTAAAGAAACTGAAACCACAATCATTTGATCAATTATTTTTGGAATGATCATGTAAGTATAGACAAAACGATTTGTTTTGGGGATGGATCTGTATAAAGTTTTGGTTTGGTTTTGAGATGCTAGCTTCAGTAACATTGTAGTTTTTAGTAGACTCTTCACTGCAGGTGAATAGGGGGAAAAAATGAATTGAGCGATATCAATATGGAACCTTTTCTGACATAAATATGAGAAAAAATGTATTAGAAGTTTTATCATTCATTTTATGTTTTCATATACAGGTGAAACTCACAAAATTAGAATAGCATGCAAAAGTCCATTCATGACATGACATATGATGTAGTCTCATTACACGTAACTCATATTCCAAACCTTTATTTGTTATAATCTTGATGATTATGGCTTACAGTCATGCCAAAGTTAGGATAAACTGTAAACTGTATAGCCATAATCATCAAAATCATATATTAGTTTCATCTTGTAAATGTGATTAATGGAATAAATGAACTTTTGCACGATATTCACATTTTTTGAGTTTCACCTTTTTGAGTTTGGTATTTTACGTATAAAAATGACCAAAAACACCAGTATTTTTGTCGAAAAATCTAAATATTGGAGAGAGCAAGATTTAAATTTATGGTTGTATTTTGTTGATGTGTTAGATACAAAGATTTCTTCAGAGGGCTTTCTGGATATTTCATTTAGTTGTTGAATAAGCTACTGTAGTTGTCAGAGAATAAATCTGTGAACATTCAAACTTTTCCTTATTTTTTAGGGTTCAAAACAATCAATCGAGCTAGGAAATAAATATTGAAAAATCCCTCGGACCACAAGAGTACAAGACTGGAAAGTTTGGAGACTTGTACTTTGGAGTAGGAGCTTCTAAAGTGGAGCTGTTGACGCCATGGACGTAGGAACTATTTTCTGAGAGGGGTTTTTGTTGGATCCGAGGAGAGACGCACACTCGGATTAACATATGCAGCATCTTAATTGTTAAGAAAATGAAACAAAAGAAATGAATATAAGTTAATAAGGTCACTATATGCGCATTCATAATGGCCAAATGCATGAGCATTTCATAGTAGGCTATTGCGCAGCCAAGTTTTCAACCTGTGCAAAGATGATTAGCGCTCAGATGACGACAAATATGGGGCGGATGGGAGGCCGCACCCCCCGCACCCCTAGTTCCGACGTCTATGGTTGACGCCACAATCTGAGAAAAATGCATCTTGGGAAAATGGTCATTGAAGTTACAATTTTCCATATTGTTCTATGGAGAAACGTTGATCCAGTGCAATAATCACATGCCTTATTGTAAAGTTTAGGTCATTTATTTGTTTCTAGATTAAAATTTATTTGTGAAGAGAGCAAACTGGCCCCAAAAAATTAGTTTTGCCTGCAGTGTCTCCCCTTAACATCTTTTGTGAAACAAGCATCAAGGTTCAAAAGAGAAGCATTTATCCCAGAATGCGAGATTAGGTCTGGACAATATAATTTCCTTCTTAATGATATACGATCAGTAACTTGGTTTTTTGTACCCTCCTCGTTTAAAGCCCCTTTAAAATGCCTTTCTATAACTTTTGCACAGTAATGAACATCCACTCATCTAATGTTGCAAATCAAATTACCCAGATAGCTATCATCGTTGGTGTCTTCAGCAGCTCTCGTGTGCTTCTCTCCTGGAACTCTTCTCAGAACCGCCTTCAGTGAGTAGCCGTTCAGTATCTCTGCTATTCCTGCTGTCATCACCTGACCTGCTCAGCAGATAGAGACAGAGCAAACAAACAGCTGGGGTGAGGAGCCACATCTGGGCACGGACCATGGACCATAAAAGCAGTGTTTCCCAACCAATGGTAAACGAACTGAACAGGGGGCACAGGGAATTATTTCAGAAATAGAAAATGAAAGAGAATACTATTTGGATATTGGTCGGGATGTCAAGATTAACTGGTTTTAGGATTACCGCGGTAATAAAAGGTCATGGTAGGTTTATCGAACATTCACACCAATTTGCTTCAGTCAGGTATAGCAATATTCTTTTGCCTATGTATCATTTAAAATCATTATTTGAATTTATTTTTAACATAGGCTGAATAGGTTTTCAATTAAAACAACCACTAAGCAAATATAAATTGTACATACAATATAAAGTCTAGTTTTGTTTTTATGAGGGAGTTTAAATCAGGGATGCCCAAAGTTTTTTTGCATGGAGGGCCAAAATGGAAAAGCATTAGTGGACAAAGGCCCGAACACAATAGTGTATTGCATGTAGGAAGACCAAATGCAAACAGAGCTATGGATAAATATCTGTTTTGTCTATTGACAATCTATTCAGTTGCAAATTAATCAAAGTATTCCTCACAAATCGAAGCACCATCTTGGGGGCCCAATGAAACCCCTTAAAGGGCCGGTTTTGAGAAATTCTCTGAATTTTCTTCCTTGATTCTGATAATCATGAATAATCGTAAATCACAATATATTTTTGGTACAAGAATCATGAGAACCCTAGATACAAGTAATTTGTTTCTAATCAATTCCACAATAAGGCTTCACAAATCGTTATTTCAAACTAGTTTTGTGATTAGATTTGTATGTTTCAACATCCAGGAGGATAAAGTTTAAGATGAACTGCAAAATGAATAATACATTGCCTTTCAGTACATGTTTGTAAGTCTGAACTTCAAAATGAGCAGCTCTATACACAATAAAATCCAATCTAGACAGGGAAATTTATTGTAGAAGGAGTATTGGAGATAAAAGTTGTGAACCACTGCAGCAGTAGCCACAGGAGGAGGGCCTGTTCTTGACCAGTTCAAAGATGCCTAACACAGCGCATCCAATTTCTCCCAGAGGAACGCTAAAACACATCGTTACCAGAGGAATAACTGTAAAAATACGCCAAAGAAAATATCCGTGTCCCGTGCACAGAGCGTGTTGAATTATAGGTGGACTCTCACGCTGATGCACAAACAACAGCGGTCCTCTGCTGTTGAACACGGGGTCAAGCAAACAAAAGATTTTATCAGCGCTCTGTCCTAACCTTCTATAAATTCTGCTTTATGTTGGTGCGCGGGAGTGGACTGACAGGGAGGGGAAATGCGCCCTCTCAACCCCCCTCTCAACTCTGCCCCCAAACGTCGCTCTCCTCTCACACTCCGGGCCATGACTTATCTTCAGCAATAACGCATCACCGCACGAGGCCCGGTCTGATTAATGAGACTCGCTGTCCCCGAGTGGAACTGCGGATGCATCGCTCAAAACCATGTCCAATTTGAATGTGCTTTTTCTTTGTGCGATAACAAGGTATGGGGGGATTTCTCAACAACAAGATTCCCAGGGTTTTGCAGATAATTGTTGTGTATATGAGAGCTTGTAAAGTCCAGCCCGAGTGCTTTTAAAACATTCGGGGAAGTGTGTTAACTGGGGGCATGGAGACCGGGGCGTGCATTAGGCCGTCTGGGGCACTCCACTCCTACATGCATTCAGCAAAAGACAAGATCCCGGGTAAAAAGGTTAAACAAACTGCAGCACTTTCAAAAACTTAAGAAGATGACTCTCTTTTGGTGATATCGCAAGTTTGTCTTGTTTCATAAAATCGTAAAAAGTTAAGTTCTATGTCAGTGCAGTGCATAGAACACAGTATTTTGGCACCACTTTAGATTACAGCCCGCAGTTCCATGTGTAGGTACAGGTAACTAGAAAGTAATTACACGTGTAAGTACATGTGTAATTACACTTTAGAAACGATGTACATCAAAGCCACTAAGCCCTCATTTGAGGACGGTGAAGTTAAGGTTTTACCGAAAGAAAGTAGATGGTTTGAGAGAGTTGTCAAAGAGGTCATATTTGTTAAAAATGAGAATCCATCCATGAATCGCAATGGATGACTTAGGCTTAAGTTAGATCCAGTCTATAACAACATACTGAGAGAGAAACCTGTCTACAACAACAACAACCTTAGACCAAAACCACCGCACTGTCATGCTAATGAGCCTGGACGACTGGGCGGAGCAGGGCCATAAGGAAATGTCTACAACCATAGAACTTAGCCCAGGGTGAGACAATACAGAGGTAACGAGCCATATTAAGTATGAATAGGCTAAGATGTTTTACAACCTTTAGTACCAAGAGAGGAGGGACTTAAAGGTTAACTTCTCCTTCCGGTTTGCTCTTAAGAGACCCACAAACGTGTTTAAGTCTTTATTTGCTGAGGAAGATCTTTGGACTAAGATCGAAACGTCCAACACTTGAACTACAGAGTACAGATGAAGACTGAAGAATCTTGGCCTACGATGGAGAACACCTGTACGACTGAGAACCTACACAGACGAATACTTGCACATTAGTTTTTTTTACATCTTGTACCTTTGTTACATTGAACTTACATGTGTAAATTACTTTCTTGTTACCTGCACCTACACATGGAACTGTGGGCTGTAATCTAAAGTCGTACCAGTGTTTTATTTATTCATTTAGGCCATTATTTAACTAGGAAAGTCCCACTGAGGTTTCAGAATCTATTGTACATATTTTAATAGTAAGAAAGGCCCCACATCGTCTGGAATTTAACCTGGGACCTTCTTGCTGTGAGGCCAAAGAGTGCTAACAGCTGCTCCACCATGCCATCCAAATCCAAAGTATGTAATGACCTTTGTTGGGGTCGGTGCATACTGTCTTGTCTTGGTGTCTTTGGGCAAGAAACCTCACACATCTTGGTCATGTATGAATGTGATTGGAGCTGTAGGTGCAGAGCAGCAAACATCAGCCTAGTCACAGCAAACTAAAGTGAAATTGGGGAAATAACTTTCTAATCCGCCAAATTGTTAAATAAATTACAACATCTGGATAAACACATAAGTCCCTTATTGATTACTACACTAATTCATTGTAGTGGAAAAGTCCGTCCAGTTCGTCTGGCTGGTCATACTAGTCAATTGGCAACATTTCAGTACAAAGACTAGGTATCAAAGCAGCATAAGAAATACAGGAAGTCTAATATTAGTTTTGGATGTACATATGATTGTGATCTTCAGCCCTTAAAGCAGGACAGCCGGACAAACAAGCACCATTACATGCAAAGCCAAATGGGGTTTATCCAGGCTCTCTGTTCTTGAACGGCACTCACTCTTTCTCATCGGGATACAATATGGTCATTGTGAGGGCTATGACAAACATGAATGAATTGAAATAGCAGCTTTGGTAACATCTGGCTTTTGCCTTTTTGCACAGTGGAAGAAACTGCATGATTTCCAGCATCTTTAAATGTCATCTATGGTCCGTATTGAAGTTTGACCCCCAAATCTACCATCATGATCTAATTGGATTAACAACGTACGAGTGTATGGCTATGCGGCAATCACACAGCATTGCATCACTCTGATTCTCTCTTTTATCGAATGCCAGAGATGAACATGGATGGCATGAGTATCTACTTTAGTCTGATCTCAAACTTGTTTCCGAGCGAATCCAGCTGTTTTGCAGAGAGCGTCGTTGTAAATCGCACCTCACGCCCAATGACGGGGGAGTCGAAATGCTTGTCTTCAACAGCTGAATCTTCGCTCATCCCACATTCATTAAGCCATTTGAGTGCTTAGTCTAGGCCGGCGCGCACTGCAAACTAGCTGACCTCAGTGCCGTTTTCATCAAGCCCGCACATCCATCTTTTTTGTCCTCATCTCGTAACCTTTCAACTTTTGACTTGGCAAACCAGCTTCATCAATAATCGATTCACTGTGCATTGTTCTCAGTGTTTTCTTTGCCTGTGCGCGCCCCCGTGTTTCGCCGACTTTCCGCGCTTTCGGGACTTTTTCCCAATCTTTCCATGCCCCTCTGTGCCGTATCTTAGGGGGCAGCGGGGCAGTTCCTCTCCACTCCATTACCCCCTGATCAGTTCATTACCGAGCCCAAACACTGGCTTCCTGCTTCACTGTTACACACAGCCTGAAGTATGAAGTCAGGGCGAACGGTGGGGCCTCCTAAAACTTGCCCCGTCTCACTCTGAACGAGAAAGTGTGCCACGCTGTTGAATACATCTTTTTGAATAGTTTCCAACAATGACATCACCGCGTCACGCACAGCAGATACAAGTTTATGTGGAGTCATTACCTTGCCAGTAAAAGCTCCCAGGTCCTCCAACCACCAGCATTCCTTCCTGGAAAAAACAAAAGTAATTCAAAGTTTTTTATTTTTTATTAGAGCACTAATTCACTTTTAATTTCAATTTTATGATGATTATTTATGTTTTATTTTCCTTTGTGTTATTTCATGTAGCCTATATACTGAATACAGTATGTTTAGACCAGGGATCTCCAACCAGTATCTCGGGAGCTAACGGTAGCTTGGCCGCCCTTTCCAAGTGGCTCACCAAAGGCTTTCTACATTTCTACATATGCAAAACATTTAGGTGAATATAGTTAAGTATAAAGTGCATACTACAGTCAGTAGTAGTTAGCGATGTGTCATTTTCCACACCAGGCAGTCAACAAACTAGTCAAGATGGCGGCCGCAACGGAGTGATGTTTTAGCACTGCCTTATTCTGTTTTGAATGAGCTGAACTTGTCCTTAAAACCACAACAACTGGCTGCTCTGAAGGTTTTTCGCCACTCTTACTACTGTGTTTATGTCACATCCGTGTTTCTCTGATTGGTTTACGATGGGTTTGTTAGCCCCGCCTCTTGTCTCGAATTTGAAAGCCAGTCAACAGTGCAATCCCAGACTGTCTTCCAATGTATCTCATACATGGAGTCATGGAGTCAGGCTGGCTTGTCAAGCTATAGTTGCACATGTTTCTTTAAAGCATTAGTATCTCACTTCTGTTTTTGTTACGCAAAAGTAGCTCATGGGGTAAAAAAGGTTGGAGACCCCTGGTTTAGACACTAACGATTTCTGACTTGTGCCAAACCGCAGTCAGACAGAGGGAGGGTGCGCATTGGTACTAAGGCAACACATACAGCTTATATGTAGGTGCTCATAAATGCATTACAAATGATTAGTAAGGCTAAAATTTTAAAATGATAAATTGGGATTTACCAATGTTTTACAAATGCTTAATGGTGAGAGTAGTTACTATAACCATTAGATGTCCTTTGAAGTGCCTGTATGTGTGCTACATGCAAGCTCTCGGAGAAGGAGCGTTTCCTGTACATAAGGCTAAAAGTTGGATTGGGAGAGTTCAAAGATCAGAGCCAGAGAACAGTGAAAGAATGCGCGCACGTGGATGTGTGTTTGGCCTATTGTGTTTTCAGCCGGCGGGTCACGTCAAGAGCAGAGGCGTCTCAAGGGACAAACTCTCCGTCATCTCGCGCAGCTCCATAAATCTCAGAAGGGAGGATTGTGTGCGCATTTAAGAGGGGACATGTGTGCCGCCGCCCTCCCGAGGAAACGCAGATTTGTCAAACGGTGCGTTTCGTGTTGTTTACCTTGGTGAAGTCCACGCTGAAGCCGGCCTGGCAGAAGCCTTGTCCCTCTGGATCTGGGTCATCTAAAGAAAAAGTCACAGGATATTGTATAAGAGCTGGAAGATACATCGCAATCAGAATGAAATTAGAACTCGGCAGAGAATGAAATTTCCTGTCTCCATGGGGTCTTATTATGCATATATCAGGTTCATCTCGCAGCTTAGACCTCTACAAACAAGCCACTCATTCATGCTTAATACAAGTAACAAAAGATGTAATGTTCATGTACAAACCTGTTTAGCCTTATTCAAACTAGAAAAACATCGATTTCTTGGGCTCGTTGTGCAATGAAGTAACCAGAAAAACGTAGGCCTCTGTTTAGGGCAAATGTTAAGTGTGTAGGGATAAACACTGCCTAAACCGATGACTGATGCCACTGCTGCCCCAGAAACTGACCAATCACACATGGAGGCTATTTCACCAATCAAAGACTGAAATGTCAAATATTTGTACCATGTGATTCTCAGTAATGGAGAAAAGTACCACGCTATAAAATCCTTCTCATGATCTCTGCGTGAAGCTCAAAGCGTGTTTTGCGTTAAGTTTAACATCCCAATTGTCTTTGACACCTAACAAAACATGGTTTACACCAAATGTACAGAGGTGTGTTTTTGTTTAAATGATTTCATCTGACTGTACAAGCACTTAACAAACAATGGATAGGTCTCTGGTGCTGTCTGAGAGCCGGCCTGAGTTGAAGCTTAATGACGCGTGACTCCATATATGAATACATAAACACAGTTAGGGGCTTAAAGCATGTGCTCGCAGTTGATTTTCACAATAAAAGAGTAGAAATGTGAGTTAGAGGTATTATGGGTTTTAAAGAACTTTTGTACACCACAGCATTGGAAGTTCATGTTTTATAACCTGAAATAGAGCATTTGTATTGTGTGCCTACAAAATGCCTGGAAGAGAGGTCTACTGAGAGGAACTTCGCTATTGGTCAAAAGTTTGGGATAACTTTTTACGTTTAGGTTTTTCATTATTTTCTACACTATTTGCATGGAACTATGTAGGAAACAAAAAAATGTGAAATAACTAATAATCCTTCCATCCAATCCAATCCACCCTTTGCTCTTGACATTTTCAGCTTCATAAGGCAGTGACCTGAAATGATTTTCAACAGTCTGCAAAGTGAAAACTATTTCTGTGACTACATTGTGAAGCTCCTTGAGAAAATGCCAAAAGTGCAAAGTGATAATCAAAGAAAAAACCTAGAAAAAGGTTTGTGTAGGTTCTCAGTCGTACAGGAGTTGCCCATCGTAGGCACAAATTCTTCAGTCTTCATCTGTACTCTGTAGTTGAAGTGTAGGATGTTTTGATCTTAGTCCAAAGATTGTCATCATCCAAAGAGCTGATGATGATCTTTGGACTAAGATCGAAACATCCTACACTTCAGCTACAGAGTACAGATGAAGACTGAAGAATTTTTGCCTAGAAAAAGGTTATTTTGAGGAATCTACTTCATCCTTTTTTGTTTAAAACATAATTCCATGTGTTCATTCATGAATGAGTGTCTTCAGTGAGAACATGCAATGTAAATAGTCTTAAAAATAAATAAAAAACAATACATAATGCTTTTTATCTTTTCTTGAATTTGTACGACAACAACAAAAAAATAAAGCTACTTGGGTTTAATCAACATTTGAGAACATGTAACAAACCTATGTGCTGTGACAGCTCAGACTCATGCTTTGTTATGCAGAAGGGGATGTTGCCTTCTCATGTGATACCACATCACATTGCATTGTATGATTCATTAAGCTCTTATTGCAAAAGTTTAAACGGCAGCATCATGTTCATTTAAAGTCAACCTACTCCTTTTGAATAAACTGTGTTAAAACATTCAAACATTTTTATCTGCTGCTCAAATGAACAAAACTAACTAACTAAAACCTCATGACATCAGCAGGTGAGTGTTGTTTTGAGGATTACTCAAACATGCAGGAATACAGGCCCTTGACATCAAGATGTGTGAAAGACCGCATCTCCCTCGAGAATCATTCCGTTTACAACCCAATTACTCTCGTCTTGATTAGTCTGTACCGGCATAAACACTTTTATAATGTCTGGAGCGAGTGTATTTGAACAGTAGGGGAGTTTGGCACAGAGCAGGTGATAGGCTGAACCGTAATGCCCCATTTTTGAAGTGCAGTTTATGATGTGGCAACATTTCCCCTTATCACACTCGGTGGATCGCCATATCAGTGCACAGCGAGACAGAGGGAGAGACGGGCCAAGAGAAGAAGCCCTCTTTAGAGTCCTGATGACAACATGAAGAGGACCACAGAGGGGAACTGATAGAGTGTCAGACTGACAAATTATAGCAACATACAGCGCTGGGCAGTGAAATGTAACAGGGAGGCCAACACAAATAAAATATTCTTACAGTTTATTAACTTAGCTTATCACATCTACTTCCCGTATAAACACCATCAAGATGAAGTCGGTGATTTAGGGAACTATTTAAAATTTCTTGTGCTAAAAAAAGAGGCAGTATTTAGTTTTTGTTTAACTATCTGACAGTTGAACGATAAGTGTTTGAGTGGAAATAGCATTGTAGTAATTAAGGTTTCAGACAAGGCCAGTGCTTTACAGCTACAGCTCGTACAATACATTAGCAGTTGCATGATTGTACAACTAAATTACTTAAAAGTTATTCAAAGTATTCAAAGTTATTTAGCAAACAGATCACTTCTGCGTTTGTTCTATTAAAATCATGCAAGGCAAGACTGTAAATTTAAAATATGGTTCTTCCTGTTGCAAATGATTTAATTGAGAAACAAAGTGGACTTTATTGGAGTCACATGAACATGACTTGGAGTTTTTCATGAGGCAATAATAAAACTATGCACATAGAGATGAAACGAAGAAAGTATTTTAAGAAAACACTAAACAGGACTTTCTGAGCGGAACAATGTAATAATGTTGTTTTTGAAGTAATCACAATGTAATCTCTTTGTTCAGACAGTGCTGCTATATGTCTCTACAGTCCATACACTTTTGTTGAGTTTGTTCTAATCATTTCAGCGCTTTCTTTTTTGCCTTCACTACAAAACATGCTGTGCTAATTACCAGACACCTTATTTAAACTGCTTGCTGTTTGTGTGCACAGAAATTAGAGCTGAACTACTTTTACCGGTTCGATACACAAGTTATGACACGGGGATTTCAAACTCAACGTCTGTTTTCTTTTGTTTAAAAAAGACTATGAGCTTAGGTGGGTGTATTGCATAATTCGGCAAAGTCAGAGAGTCAGAGATGGTTATAGCAGATGAAGACAGAGAGGAAAGGGGGCTGTGAACTTGAGCCGGAGCAGACAAACACTGACTGGTTCTGCACGGAGAGTACTCGGCGTAGGCGCTGAAGTTCTGCACTGCCACATAACACGTCCCCACCGGGTCCTTCTCCCCGCTCAGCTTCACTGTGCGCCAGTGGTACAGAGGGGCACAGGCCTGGACAGACACACGGCACAAAAAGGTCAACATTTTTGTCGAGTGCAAATTATTATGTACAATGCATTCACCGCTGTATGTAAACAATATTTGAAAACAATGGCTACAATTCATGACGATCATGTGACTGTTGAAATAAACTAGTTAAAGCTTTATAAGTAGAAACATTTAAAATTAAATTGTAATCTAATAAAAGATACAAAACTAGGGTTGAGATTACTTTGGAGCTTCATGTTACACGTCAAGTTTTATTTTATTTAATTTCATGCACTGTGGTTCCAAAAAGAACATGATCTGAAGAAGGCTCTGCTGAAACGTAATCTTTCTCAATAAATATTTTTGGACATCCGCTACCTGAGTGTGCGATACTGATTTTTTGATTTTTGAAGATTTTCCTCAATATCTGCACCTCTGAAAAAGGTTTTTGGTGTGCGTTCCCCCTTCCTCTATTACACGTCAAGTTATATCCTGTTCGTTCCCAGTTGGACACAAGGCCCAATGGCCTAGAGCAGTGGTTCCCAACCTTTTTTGCCTTGCGTACCCCTTGGGCATTTCATTTATTCTAAGAGTACACCCTGCCTCGATGGTTTTGTTGATTAGTTAGAAAGTGAATGACTAAAACGCCTAATTATCAGTAAAAAAGACAACTAAACACACTGAAACTCTCACTCTTTACAGTTACATGTTTTTTAAGCTTTTCTTTGACTATAATAATCAAAAATACAATTTGTTTGATCAAACTTTTTATTTTTCAAGTTTTTTTTTTCAAGTACCCCCTGCTAACCTCTCGCGTACCTCTAGGGGTCCCCATACCCCTGGTTGGGAAACACTGGCCTAGAGCCTGCATGAGCTGGGACTTGGTCTACTTTGGAGCTGCATGTTACGCTCCAAGTTATACCTCCATTAACTGGTGGGCAAAGGGGAATGTCTCTTGGTGTGAGTGTGTGAGCGCCTGTGGGGGTCGAGGGGTTGGGTGGTTGTTTGGGTGTGTGGGTGAATACTTGTGGGAGTCGAGTGGTTCGGTGCGTGAGGGGAATGATTTGGTTGTAAGGCGCTCTTGTATGAAAAGCGCTTTTTAAGTAAAGACTGATTGATTATGTCAACAATAAACTAAGCAGGAAGTCCCTTTGTCTCCATAGTGGTGCACTGGTTAGTGCTTGTGCCTTTCTGTGTTTGCACATTCTCCTCATGTCTGCGAAGGTTTACCCTACCACTAAAAACATGTAAAATAGGCCAGGATGAATGAGAGTGTGTGTGCGAGTGTGGGACAAGAGATGCAAATCAGCACACGACTTACATGCATGAGTCCCATGTGTGGTCATTAATGCGCACCGTCCCACAAATAGTATAAAAACAATAATAGTAAACAAAACCATAATGTTAACAAAGTATTTACTTGACACTTTTTATTTTTAAATTATGCTTCAGGTGCTTATTGGGCATCTACCACAATCCATATGGTAGAATGTGCTTTACCACATGGAAGATCACAATCCAGCCATATCAGTAGAACAAACATATGGAACATTATGATCTGATCAAAATCTTACTTTCCTTCATTAATCCATGTTGTTCCTATATAGTGATTCCTGCAAATCTGAGGATAGATTGTTGAATCATGTCAAGGCCTCCCCAGACCTACTCACCACGACTTTTTCTTTATGTGTCCTGACTGAAGCTCCAAACCACTGATGGGACTTGAATTCCAGTGGCTCCCGGGTGCCG
>OMNZ01108484.1:22145-42550 GCA_900303255.1 Lesueurigobius sanzi
TACCTTTATCATTCGATTATCTGCAGAAACACAGAGAGGAAATGTGCACAATAAAATGAGACCAGACCAAAAGACATTTCATAATGGAGCCTATAAAAGCTGATATTGAGTGTGGCCGGGAGCAGACAGAGAGAGTTTAGATGGGAAACAGTTGTCCCTGATAAAGCACAGCGAACACTTCTAAAAAGGGGCCTGTAACAAACATCAAAACACCATGTGCCCCCCCAGAAAAAGGCATTTGTTCTGGATGAAGAGTTTTGGAACTTTCTCATAAAATAAAGCAACATTAAACCTGAAAGAGCCTGCAGTCCTGAACTTTTCCAGCATCAAATGCACACATGACACCCATATCCCCAACACTCCACAATAAACGGCCACATTTGGCCCTTTTCAATGGGTCTTCACTTTGTAAAGAGATATTTTCCAGTGTCTTTAAATACCAGATGGATAGTGTTGGTGCTTCACAGAGCTTTCGTCAATAACCACTTCATTTGCACAAATGCCTGCACATCCTGTTGGACAAAGTTAAAACTATGGCTTTTATCGCTTTAGAGGCATGACAAAAGAATATATATATATATATATATATATAAGAATACAGTATAACACTGGAGTTAAGGGCATAGATAGTTCTAATGTTCCAGCTGGTTAAGGTTCTTTCCATTGGCCCCCACAAAAACATCTTGCTAGATTTGTACACAGATTCAACATAGAATAATGCAAACAAGCAAATCAATGCAAAACACCACTGAGAAAAAGCAACATTATAACTATGGACAATAGACTCTGGAGGATGGTTGTCCTATAACTTAGTGGTTTGAATCCTGACAGTTGTTTTGCCCTTGCATAAGGCGTTTCACTGTGTGAGGACATGTAGGAGCTGGAGATGTGGAGGCTGCAGATAACCACAATGAGGAGCGAATTTATAATACACTTTTGACTGTATAGAGCTAGTGTGGAACCAAAAACATTTGGTTCCTGAGACAGCGCTGCAGAAAGGTACTAGTGACTCCCGGAACAAAATAAACTAAATTAATTTGTTTAGGTGCCAGATTATTAATATTCCAAGAGGCCACAATATATCGCGAAATCAAAGAGGTCTTGACACATTTTTACTAACGCAGCCTTAAATAAAGATGCACAGTAACGTAATGTTTAGTCATACTTTTCCTAATTTGGTTCCATTCATAACAATAATAGCTACTATTGTAGCCACAGCTGCCGTAGGGTAGACCAGTGTTTCCCAACCATGGGTACGGGGACCCTTGGGGGTACGCGAGAGCATAGAAGTTTGTACTTGGAATAATTTCTAATACAAATTAAGATTAAATTGAATTGAAATTTTTGATTAGTATGTTCAAAGCAAAGCTGTTTAAAACATTTAACTGTAAAGAGTGAGAGTTTTAGAATATTTAGTTGGCCTTTTTACTGATAAATAGGAGTTTTAGTCATTCACTTTCTAACTAATCATCAAAACCATTGAGGCAGGGGGTACTTGGAGTATAAATAAAAGGCCCAAGGGGTACGCAAGACAAAAAAGGTTGGGAACCACTGGGGTAGACTAACAGAAGCAAGGCTGCCAATCTGCGCCATTGGCCACTTCACTCTCTCATCACGTTCATACATATAGTTTTCAAGTTAGTGTTGTTTTGACACAATTTGATGCAAAAATGAAAAAAAAAAAAAGTTATATAATAACATATCAATACCTGCTCAGGGACTGCAGATGGAACCTAGTTTAAGCTATAATCTAGTGTAAAGCATCTTTGTTTTTACACTGTTTTTACCTATTAAATACACTAATAAAATAAACCAATATTCAAGACAAGTATTGAATATAAAAAAAAACATTCTTTTTTTCTTATATCATGCAGCCATAATTCTAGATAATGATTACTGTTGCATAAAGGAAAAGTATTGTCCTTTTCAAGCACAGGTTAAAAAAGCTACCCAGCCGGGCCCTATAAGACAGATGCATTATGGGTCTACCTTTATTTACTGTACATGATGAGCCTTACTGTCACAATAAGTTTGGATACCTACGTCAGCATGTTCACTGAAAGCACCAGATCTCTCTAATGATCCATGTGAAATCTTAGGTGTCCCATGTCTGGAGGTGTGACCGTGCAGCCAGGGATTCTGCCTAACGTCACCAAAGCCACGCAGCCCTCGGGTACATATTCTCATAATTGGACCCACGTGAAGCTGACACATGCAGTGGGGGCACTACAGTACACACAGATGGTCACCAGTCCTGCACACTTTTACAACAGCCAATGCACTTCTACCTGTTTTAATGGCTGTGCGTAACTGTAGACAAAACCAATGTGGCCGCTATCATCAATCATCCAGCACCGGCCCACGCTTTCCATTCGCACATATCCCGGCACTAGTGTTTAGTCCTTGGTCCACTCCTAAAACCACCAATTTAGACCAAGCAATTTTCATTAAGTAAATAAAAGAAAAGAAAAAATGGTCAGTGTTGGGAAAAAAGTGCACTATCATCACCTTGCAGCTATGAATTTATTATGGAAGAAAAAAAATGTGTTTACAGGGCTTATACGGGTAGCAGGAAGTCAGGCTGAATGCTTTCTGATACCATTTTTTCATGCCACAATCTTAAGAAAGGTGTGCATATTTCATTTTTAAGATTTATTTAAGATTTGTTAACAATCAAACAGAGGAATGAGAGGAATGTATAATATTTTGCATAGAATCTCAAAGCCAAAAACGCAGATCAATGGGTTTGGTTTTGGACCATGTTTTTAAGAAAAACGTTTGCAGTAAAATGAATTGAGCACTGTCACTATTTTCCAAGAAATTTAGATTTAATGCCAGTTTGAATCCATACATACAGCCACAAGGAAACAAATACAATAGCAATTAATAGTATACAGTATATTGTGCCAGGAAGGTTTTCTGAATGTAAAACTTTAGGGAAAAAATGAAATCACTTCACACCGGAAGCTCCAACACAACTCTAAAGAAAATATTTGCATTACTATGTACTGCACACATGCTACTGCTTCATGTTGGCTACTGTTGTCACTAGAAGCTGCTGCTGAAGCAAATTCAACATCTGAAATGCGTTCCTACTATGCTACACATATTTGATTTATGGACTTTTACTGACAATATGTTGCCAATATGTTGCTCAGCTACTGAAATCCACCATCACAGAACCAACTCCCACTTTATGAATACATACAAAAATCTTTACTATACAACCAAAACAGACTGACACAGATGAGAGAAAGAAAGGGAGACACAGATGCATTTTGCAGTATCTAATAAAAAGCAGGCCTCACCCCTCTTTCTTCTAAAGGGGACTGAATTCCCATGTGCATACAGTTACCCCCCCTCGTTCCACTATTGTCTCACTTCTCAGCCTCTTGTGCACACGCTTGCTCGGAAAAGAGTGCGTGAGACGTTGATGATAATGTATGGACAAAAGCCTAATCAACACAAAACGAAGCACCTTTTTATGAAGTGAGGTTAAAGAGACCCATGTGCTTCATCTCCATCGTTTCCTCTGCCAACTTAACGTACAACACACCAGACAGACACACTGGGAATAAGTCCATCTTTAGAGTTTATAGACCAAATCCAAAGCATAAACCAATAACATTTTATGGGTGTTTTGCCAATAAAGCGCTCAAATAACTCTCAAGTCTGTTGTTCATTGCTAAACTATTACATCCAGGTGATTTAAGAACAAAGGTACCCCCCTCTCAAAAAAGAAAAAGAAAAACAGCTGTAAAGTCTATCAAAATATCAGAGTAGCATTTGTGTCAGCCCCAAGCCCACATCCATGAAGAGAGCTAAGAGCACCATGTAAAAATGCACATCAATTCAATATACAATGTGACAATAAGAAGTTTGAAAAATAATACTCTACTCACTTGCACTGTCAAAGGGTATCTGCCTGCAGCTGTCTGTCAGGCCAGGCCAAGGGCAGTAGTAGACAGCCCCAGCCTCCACTATCCCAGGCTGGGATGTGTTTGCCTTGGGAGCCCCCACCAGCACGCTCACTCTAATTGGGATGAAAAATAATGTAGAAAAAACATGCAGAGGTACAGTGCAAGCCATACAATATGGTATACAGTATATACAGGTATACAGCTCACTCATTGACATCAGTTTACTCCGTTTTCATAATTCTAATTAGAGCTTCATGCTTTCTTTACCCCATGTGGTGGTACAATAAAAAAATGACGCAGATTCATAAGAGCAATGATGAACTGGCAGACTTTCAATACGTGCGCATTTTAAGACGATTTACACAGGGGGGGATTTGAAAGGGAAGCCAACCTGGGATGTGAGTAGAAATAAGTTGATACTCACGTGTTGCGGTCCGCAGTAGGTTGATAGAAGTCCACAGAATAACCAAAGTAACTCCCATCGGGTCCTTTGTAAACGGTCGGATGCTGCGCGTAAAGGTTAAAGCTCCACACCACACTTGGCGCCGGACAGAGCACCGCTAACAATCCGAGAATAAACATCCCAACGGAGGAAATACAGTCCCGTGCGCACTCCATCTCTAGCTTTCCGCAGACTTTAACCAACGAGACAAGTTGTGGATGAGAGCGGGTCCTCCTACTCTTCCGCGCAGGTGAGGTAGTTCCGTCCCAAAGCGTGCGTTACCGGCGCGCTTGCCCTGGACCGTACTCTTTACCCTGACACACAGCCTCCTTGATTCAGCGGCACCAGGTCTGTCCAGAGCCTCAGTGTAGACTACAGAGCCTCGCCCCCGCCCTCTGCTCAAAACTTTACCCCCAGTCTCTCCCTCAAACACTCAGGAGCGGGCACAAGCCACATCTGAGCGCGCAATGAGTCTGGCGCGTCACAGCTCCTTTTATGGCACAGACGGAGTTTCTGGAACTATTTTGGCTCCAATCCCAAATGTATGAAATTGATAGTTTGTAAGTCACATGTATTAAGAAGGAACAGGTCAATAAATGGAATATGATTAAAGGCACTAGGCTGTTAATGAACTAAATAAGGCAGTAATGTTAAATGTCTTAATCTTATGTTTAAAGATAAAATATTACGTTATTTAATGAAAATATGATCACCATGGGGTCTGTATAATTAATAAATAGGCTTACTCAATTCTAATAAGACATAGGCCTAGGTTTAAGCATTAATGAGTAGCACAAAATGAACCAAATAGTCTATATCATCCCTTTCTATCTTCGTTTCTAGAATCAGTCAGTTCCTTCCTCTATAAAACCACTGCCTCCTTCCCTTGTGAGCAATTACTTGTAATTATGTCACTAATTATTACGTGAGCCGAGAGGGAAAAACCTCTGAAGCTATCGTAGCAGTTGGACCAGGCAGCAGCTTACCGTTTCACTCAGCACTATGCGTTCCCCTCAAAACATTTGAGGTAACACACGTCGTTTATGCTGAAGATAGTCTCCAACGTGATGAAGACGTGACAGCCGGAGCACGAGAGGCTACTAAATACACATTTTTGAACGCGTGCCCGGTAAAACTGCAACAACTTTGCTTGCATGTTTCGACCATGGGCCCATCGGCAGCACATGATGGGTTTTCCTCGTTTTGTGACTGAACTTGTCACGTGATATACTCCTGGGCTGGCTCATTTTGAAGTTTTTTGTGAACAATAAATGAATAAATAAATGAATGAATAATAGTTATTCATTCATTCATTAAAAAAATAAAAATAAAACAAAAATAATCACATAAAAAATTACAAAAAAATACATTGTTTTAAAGGTGCACTATATAAGATTTTATGTGAAAAAACAACTTGATATTAGTGCGTATTTGACCTTTTAGTGGCCCAGTGGCAATATGGGTGCAGCATGGCACCTTTACTTTCTATCACAGCAGCCACATCCAGGATCAATTGTTTTAAGGTTTCTGGAAGTTTCTGGAAGAGTTAGTTTGCAAAAAACAGATATCTCCATTGGAAACGATGTAGTTTGGGATTTTTACTACCGTATTCTAGGTGACACCTGTCAAAATAAGGTTAAATAAATTTGCTCAATAACAAGTTCACTGAAGTAGATATGGTCATTAAAACACAGCTAAAGAAAGAGGAAATTGCAAGCATGTTTATTTTTGTCAATGGCACTCATCTGTTTTTGCAAATGAACTCTTCAGTTGATCCTAGAGCATCATTAGAGCAGTGGTTCCCAACCTTTTCTCCGAGAATCCTCCCCTGGTCAGGTTGGATATAGGCCCGGGCCCCCCAGTCCAAAGGCCCCCTGAATGCATTGAAACGTAAAAATTGTGTCCATGAAAGATTTATTTCAAACCAATAAGCAGAATTTGGAGTGTTTTCTGCACATGCAGTCCTTTCTTAATCATGTTTGGTCATTTCTTTCTATTTAATTTACTCAAATAATAACTCTTATGACCTGACCCTCTGACCAGACAAAGCTCAGGGCCCCTCCAGGGGAACTACTGCATTAGAGGAAGGAAGGTGCTCTGCTGCACCCACAGCCACTGGGTCACATAAGTACATAATGCACCTTTAATGTAAATACATGGTTTTAAATCAAGTTATAAATAAGAATAATAAGATTGACAAAGTGACAAATATCTTCCCTTAATCATGGTTAATGTGGGGTCAGCACCTTGTCCAGACCATTGTTTAGAAATAAATCTTTAAAACATTGAACTTGAATTGACTTAGCCTACGCTGTTATATTGAAGTAATTTAAAATAAACACAGCAAACTCAGTTTGGCATTTGTGGTGAATGAAACGGCAACATTTAAATTTTATTCTACGGGTTGTGCTTCATGTCAAAAGAATTGGTCATAATAAGTCTTGAAACAGCCCTGACTTGCCAGATGGAAAAATTTCTTCCATTCTGTCCTTCACTCATCCCTCCATCCATACGAAGAGATTTCTTGAATTATGTCTCATTCATTCCTGCTTCTTGACCTGCTTCCATAGAAAAAGGTCCAAGTAAGAGAGGCCTGTTCTCCTTCAGCTACTTCATGTAAATCCTAAAAACAGATGAAAACAGGTCAGGAGGCAATGAAACATGATGGAGTGAGAGGGTTTTGGAGATACTATTGTGAGGGTTATCGTCAGTGGCTTATTTGTGTGGAAATGTTTTCATCTGTTTGGAACTTTAAGTATGAGACCAGGATGTTTTGGACAAGATCACTCATTTTCTCTCAGTCCTTGGCCGCAGCTCCTTTCCTTTTTCAGCAGCATACGACTAGAACACGCTATTAATGTTCAAATACAAGCTGGGGCAGATTATAGCTGACACTTCCTCTTGTAAACATACACACATGCATACATATGCATCTTTGTCTGGACTGCTGTGTTGCTGTTGTTTTTAATCTGAATCTGTTTTAGAATAGCTGTGTGTTCAATGTTCTCCCGCTACTGCCACGTCACGTTTGTCAATGAGAATGAAAAAAATGTCTTGAAGTTCCAGATTTTATCTTTCTATACAGTATTTGAGTGGGTTTCCTCGGGATACTCTGGTTACCCCATCAACCTAAACACAGTAGACCAATTCTCCAGCCATAGATAATCCTGACCATGATCATGTAGCTCAAGGTCTGCATGGAGATGGGTGACCGCATTGCTCCAGACTGGCACTACTTTAATGATGGGTTTAGAGCAGAGAATAAAGTCTAATACAAACTACAATTTCCTTGAGTTTTTCAAAGAACAAAAACAAAACAGCTGAACTGAATCACTGAATGGCTGTTCTTGTTTTGCTGTCTTTGAGTGAGTAATTGTTGCTCGTAATCATTCTTCTCACTGTCCTAAATCAGATACATTTCTCACAGATATCCAGTTTCTTCCAAATACACACATTAAGTCGCATACTGTTCGGGTTACGCGCTTGTAAGTCACCCAGTGTTTTCAGATCTGCAGATTTACAGCAGGTCTTTCCCCATTGATTAAAGTGCACACCACTGTAGGACACAAAACAGTGCTTATTTTACACACTGCAGCCTCCATCCCTTTTACATACTCGTAATGAGACTGTAAAGCGCGCTGTTATGCCAGATTAGGCCCACATCCTTTATCCATTAGAGGAATCCATTAAACACACAGTCCCCAGCCAATACTACAATAAGTCTATAGTATGGACACAGACAGGGCCGATGCATAAAGGACTCAGTGCTAAATATTTCAACAACATGGAGTGCTTTTCAACTGAGGTTCATTCAAAAATGCCGCAAATTTTTCAAAAGGGGACATTCTAAAGTGACTTTTATGGTATAGTGATGTAGCAGTTTAATTTGTCTATGAGCTAAAGGGTAGCCTGATTCCTGCCATGCATATAATGTTGTGATGCCTCCGATTGGCTAGAGAAGTGAGGACAACACGGCTTCTAATTGGCTAACCCTAAACCCAACCCTAACCCTAAACTTAAGGATAGTGATTGGGCATTTTCTTGAGGTTCATTGAATTCAACCCCCCAATTAAGCCAATCAGAGATTGCCATCCTGCAAAAAAAAAAAATCGCATCTCGGTTAAGGGTACGCATGACTAACCTTACAAGATGTATCACCGTGAGATTTGTGATTTCACAAACTCAGGAAAATACATCTTAAGAGTGTAATCACTGACGTTCAGCTCGACCCAATCACGTGCCTGCATTGAGGTTTAATGCGGGACGTGTTGGTATGACGTTGCACCAAACGCCTAAGAATAACAAACATGTCTGCGTCTAAGGCCTTACTTTTTGATGCCGCAATTGACTCTGTTTTAGCTGAAATGCTGACTATTTCTGCTTTGAAAAGGGAGCAAAGAGATATTTGTGCTTTTCTTTGGATTCTGCAAAAGTACGATAGGCGGGTGCTAATGGGCCTTTCACCCAATTATCTTGAAGTATTACTGTAATGGTCCATCCCTTTCACAAGAACAAGCGCCATCCCAGATTTATAATGTGTAGAACTCAAATCAGATTGGTACAGATATCAATCTGGCACATGCCAGGAGACACCAATGGCAATTTGACATTGCTGTTAAATTAGTAATATGTACAGAATAGTGGCAACACAGGTCATACAAATTTGGAACAATATCGAATTGTAATTGTTGAAGAATTGGAGCTGTAATTAAATTCATGATTTGTTTTAAAAATACAATTTAGTTTATAGCATGTACATGGAGAATCCCAATGGAGAGCCACTACTGTCTTATTTCTATTTTATTACCAATTTGCATATTGCTAATTATAACTATGCACGTATATGATATACATTTGATTGTGATTAATTGCAGCCCAAGTGTTGCAGCCCAAGTGGCAAATCTTGATAAAAAAAGAGCAGCAAAACAAGGGAATGAAAATGTGTATAATTTATATTACCATCATCATTGTATCTTTATATTACTGTCAAATACAAATTCTTCTTGTAAACATACAGCAGTGCTTACTTTTTAATGAGATTGTAACATGTCTGTTTCATCACTCGACATGTTGCATGATTTTCCAGTGTTTATGCAAGTTTTTTTCTTTAAACATAGCTTGTATTTTTCTGGTTTTGAGTTACACAAAGCAAACAGGACTTGAAGATTTAGTGTTGATGTGATTTAGGGACTCTGCAGCATCATTTGTGATTTAGAATGGTCTTGCCCCAGACAGACCTTCGACATCCCGAAACCCGAGATGCCAAAGACGGGCACAGAAAACCTCAAATTAGCACAAAACAACCAACGCATAGCAGTCAAACCAAAAAAGTATTTATTACAGAGCCTTCAGAGTGCAATAATAAATACAAGATCACTCAGCCAACATCTGGGTGTGGAATCGCACCTTTGCATCTGGCTAAGAACACGAAGAATGTCCAGGCTGCGGCGGTGGGCGTGTGGGCTGGTCCCGTACGCTGTAAACGCTTAACTTTATGACTGTCCCAACTGTGGAAGGCTTTGGTAGGTTTTCTCTTCAACAGTCCTGAAGCTGAATGACTCTAGTTTAGCATTTGATATCTGTGACATGCATAAACCCTTTACTCCCTATAGCACCAGGTAACACTTCACTGGTGCAGAACTTTAGAACATAAACAGTTAATTTGAATGGTTTGTTACCTCAAAGCCACACTGTGGAACATTCCAGGTTATACGCGAAATTACTGTCATAACAGCAACTATACTAAACCCAAAGCATTAACGATCATACCAGATAACAGGTGACTATTCTATTTTTTTAAATGGTTTATCAAAAAAGGTCTTGTTTGGGAGAGAAGACCTAATAATGTTTGGCTATTTATAATCAAAACAAAGTATCAACATCTTCTTGGAGGTGAGATGGTGATGTCCTGCTACCAGCATCATGGAGCGTAAGAGTCAGGTCTGAGGAGAGGCTGCTCACAGTAAAGACAACAGTCTTTTGAGGTATTTTTTTAACCAACAAAGACACCCCTAATATATAAATGCATACAGTATTTATTGGGTGAAATGTTACACAGTATGGCTTTATCATCCTCCGCGTTGAGTGACAGGACAGTGGAATGGTTGAGGTGAGATTGTTCTGTGGAATGTGAGTGTTTCATCCATGAATGTCTTGTGTACAGTTGTGTCTCATTAAACATTTTTGTGAGTTTCTCAGTCTTTGTAATGTGCTGGACCTTTGCATTCAGTGTGCGCAGTCAGTGCTAGTTCAGTTCAGAGACGGGGATCGGTCCGTGGTCCACAGCAGCTCGATGTAGGGCCACTTCGTCTGTAAGCAGCGCTTCACCGGAGTGTCGTCTGTCCGAACCATGGGGTCCTCAAAGCCAAGCACCAAGGCTGTTCCCTCCACGTACTCCACCTGTGTGTCAAAGCAGTTAACATTGTTAAACATGAGCCTGTCACAATACATATTTAGAAGTGTGAAATAACACTGCTGATGATAATGTGGACAATGTGTCATGGATACAATCATTATTCAACCCGCTGCAGCTCACTTGTTCTACAGTAGAGAGATCGCTGGCTAACAAAAAGTCTGAGGCTTTTAAAACGTCCATAGAATGAATAATGAGCCTAAAAATTATGCCTCATTTTTATACATTGAATGATAACTTGATTTAGTAATTACTCTGACAGGTGTACAAACATACAAATATCAGCACTTTCCGTAGAGTTTGACAGGCTTCAACTCTATTAATGTGTTTTCCGGGCTGTTCCTCTGAGGGGGCCATGAGGGAGGCATGGTGCAGACACTCACAAACACATACCATCCAAGTGTGTCCGTCTGGTTTTCCCATTAGAAACTATGGGAATGGAAATGCCATCATGACCTTATAGGCACTCAGCATGTTTTCCACTTGGCACTTGGATGTGCTCAGAGCTGTAACAACTTATCCAATAACTCAATTATAAAATAATAAACAAATTTAAATGCTTATTTTCAGCCTGATACAAATTCTCTTCTAATGTTGGCACTTTGGCATGTTAGATGTGAAGCAAGCTCTCCCCCTCACAGCAAGAAGGTCTTTTATTTCTGGACTAGGTAGACTACAAATAAAAGTCCTCCTTATATCTACATGGATTTCCTCTGCGGTTTCACCATCAACCCAAAAATGTCATAGTAGGTTAAAACCTCCCACTAGGTAATCTTAACCCAATATTCTGGCGGCACAGTAGCGCAGTGGTTAGCGCGTCACAGCAAGAAGGTCCTGGGTTCAATCCCGGGCCAGGATGGTCCAGTTTCCCCCCCATCAACCCAAAACATGCACATTAGGTTAATCCTCCTGCCAGGTGATTCTGACCATGAGCCTGGCTCCACATGGGATAAATTTCCCTACAGGGACAATAAAGATGCTCTTTCCCTTCCTTTCTTTTCAAGATCCGGAGATGTGTTCCCGGGTGATGCACTGCAGTCACCCACGGACAGTTTGCCCAAAGGGACAATGTGTCAAACGCAGAGGATACAAGAACAATAAATATTACAATTGTAATAAATACATAAAGAGTGTATCAACAGGTCAGTGGCCTGATCCCATCACAGACTGGTGCTTCACTCACCTGACCTGTGTATAAATGTGGTGCGTGAGTGATTTGTAGTAGTCTAACAGGCTGTTGTCACAGATAAAAGGTGGCACTATCAAAACAGCATTTAGAAAAGGAATTGTTCTGAAAATATAGTTCCTTTGGTTTGAGGCAGCACAAAAGAACATGATATTCCTGAGCACCAGCCCTTTGACATTTCTCCGTCACACCGAGCTTTCCTAATGATCTGTGCTTGGCCATTTATCACAGTGAAGCTGCTGACACTGGCCTCTGTGCTGAGACGACTTGGAGAAACGGGGGGCTAAGCAAGGGTTTTTGGGTGGATGGACGGGCTATTAGGCTTGTAATCGCTACTGTTTATCCTGGAGTGGCTGGATATGCATGTGTGACTGGAAAGACTGGAAGCTTTGGGACGAAAGTAGGGAATAAAACCGAAAAAGCCATCATTAGTTACAATGAAAAACGCAAAAATCCCACAGAATCTCACCCTTTCGTTGTGGTTGGACTGTTTGAGCCCATTGTAGTGGTAGACGGGAAATGAGTCTGGGATTCCTGAATCCTGAAACAGAAGTGGTCAGAGGGTGAAAAACACGCATGTTGTTGAGAAGCTTTTGAACAGGGTTTTCTTGCAGAGATGGAGGTAAGACTAACAGAGACAGAACATAAAAAACAACAGGAGGTCTCTGCTTGTGGCCGAAGCTTCATGCTAAATACTATGTGAAATTTAAATGCATGTGAGACTTTGTACTTCTTCAGCAAAATATTCCAACATAATAAGACAAAGTGGAACGAAAGCACTGCATGTGTAGGGAGCATAGCTGCGTCAAACCCACAAAACAGTCTTTACAGGAATGTCCTGACAATGACACCGAGACAGAACACTTAACACAAGTTTGGCTCAGAGGTGCAGCTTGCTAATAGTGTGTTGTCTGAGAGCGCGGCCGGCCTAAGTTTATATGCCTTTATGTGAAACCCTAGCCCTCGCTCCATCCCTGTGTACCTGCATCTGTGTGTGTGTCCAGTTGGCTAATGGTAGTATAATTTCTTTGCGGTGCGAGCACGTTCCTCTGCTGTGTCCCTAAAGCCCTGATCACTTTAACACAGTTTCTCCCATCTCTCGCTCTATCATTGTTTGCATGGCCTCATAAAAAAGGTGTCTTACTGTTCTGTCTAGGTTTCTATGCAAAGATCGTCATAAAAATGATACACTCACATGAGACACCACAGGAATGCGTTTTGGCATAAAAACTTTTGATTTACAAAAAGAGTGCTTCACATAGACCTAGAACACTCCAAGAGGCTATTCATGTGACATAGTAACATCCTAAAGGGGTTTTGTCTTGATGATGAACACATTTGTGTCTCGATGTGTTCACTGGTTTGAAATAGACTGGGATTTTATATCGTCAAATATATATTGGCATACACCCCCCCTCCTTCTTGGTTCTGTAGCCTGTTTGTCCTGCTCTCTACCTATTTGTTTCTTATGAGATTTTGCAAAGGATAATGTCAGATATTCAGACTGAGAGCATTTGGAGAAACCAAACCACCACTAAATAAAGGGCTTTACCAACACTGCAGGGAAGATTCACTCATCTGTGGACAGTGAAGTTAAGATTTTAGCTAAAGAAACAAGATGATTTGAGCGAGGAGTGAAAGAAGCTAATTTGTAAAGAGAAAAGAATCCTTCAATGAACAGAAATGGAGGGCTCTATTTTAAACTGGCCCCAGTTTACAGCAGTCTACTTCGCCTGGAACCTGGAGCTTGCTGTTATGCTAAAGAGGCTGAGATACAGTCCAGGGCAGAACAATAGACAGGTAAAGAGCTGTGATCAAGTGCACTGAGACTGAAACTAGCAACAAACCAAAAACAAGCAAACTCCTCCCAGTGGTCTATATTAAGTCTGCCTGGGACCAGAATTCCTTACGGAGTACAGATGACGCCTAAAAAACTTTGCATAAGGTTAATATAGCAATATTATTCATTTGCAATAATTGTACTCTAAAAAAAACAATACAAAATGACATAATTTATGCTAAAATGATCAGTTTGATCCAAATCCCACAGAAGTACATGGCCCCTTGCCCTACATCTGAAGTGACATAATGCAAACCAAATCCACTGCTGAATGTAATAAACCAAGTATCCCTTCAATATGTACCTGATCAGGGAAGAACTCCAGCAGAAATGGCCCCAGAAGAATGACGCCCAAACTCTCCGGATCCAGTTTAGTCTTCACCAAACCGACACTAAAAAAAAACAACAATTCAATAAACAGGACACACACACAACCTTTTTAAACGTAACAAAAAATGACGTGGCTTTAGAATAGAAGCCTCTCATCACTCAGCCTGCATGTGTAATCATTTGGAAAGTGCCTGTGCGTGTTTTAAGAATACTGTGGTACAACTAAATATACCTCTGTTGGACATTCCTACTCGTTGGATCAGTTTCATTATTATTTCTCTGATAAAAAAATGGGCAGATCAGATTGTCCATTTAAGGTGTTGGAGAGAGGCCTGGTTCATGCCAAGACAAGAGGTGAAAGAGTGTCAACTTTTCAGCTCATTCATTTTAGCAGCAAGGATTCAGAGGTTTTGTGGCACATAAAGTAGCTCTACACACTATGAAAACGGCCTGAGAACTTAGTCATCACTGGTTATTCCATGCAGCATTCACATTGTGACCGCATATGACTGTATTAAATCATACACTAGAGATGATCGAATTGTTCATGCAAATATCAGTCATTTTTTTGTATCTGATCTTCAGCTGTGGCCGAGTCAGCTGATGTTTCGCTCTAAAGGTTTGTAACAAGAAAGCACTGTGTTTTGATGGTAATAACAAATGGCATCCACAACATTAGATGAAAGGGCAACATTTCTCAAGTCATCTGCTGTATATGTGAGCGTACCAAGCATTACTTTACAGTCCCTGCAGGGAAATCTGTCCTCTGCATTTGACCCATCCTTCAGTGCGGCTGGGGCAACCTGTCAGGAGAAGTGGGTCACCTCAGTGCAGCCCCGAGGGACCCATCTCCAGATCTCGAGTTGGATTCATTGTCAGCAGTAACTAGAAGGTAGGATAATAATGTACTTGTGACTGCCATATGTAGCAGTGACGTTGTAATTTTCTCACACTCAAAGCCGTAAACATCATCTTGTGTGGTACAATATTAAACGCTTTGTGGTGGGATTCTCCTTCTCCTTCATTCCGACGCATTGGCCATCTGGTGGTCTGCAGACGACTTCAGCAGACTGGTCCCTTCATGCGCTGTGTGTGGATTTAGCTTTCCTCCAATGAGAAAGTGCTCCTGTGTGAAGCGGCACTTTAAAGAGATTTCCTCCCTCTCCCGCTCTTTCTTCCTGTTGTTAATGATCTGCCCCTAAGCCCGAGCTTCAGACCCACTTTCTTGGTTCTTACTTTCTTCCTGGGCTTTTATAGTGGTCTTACTTTATAGTGGTGTGGCCGTGAAATACGAGCAAGGGGCTGGTGACCTGGCCTGGCCGTGACTTTGGAGTTAGAACTTAAGACGCGCTACAGGTGCCACACACACACACGCACGCACGCACACATTTCAAAGAGTGATCATATCCCTCTTTATTAGATTTATACTGATAATGTGCTAATAATGTTTTTATTCTTTTAAATATTTAATACAGTACTTGTGCATGTGCATACGGCAGCACCAAAAATAATAGTGAGAATACACTTTATGTTGCATAGGCAACATGACTGAAAGAACAAGATCGCGGATACAAGCGGCCGAAATGAGTTTCCTCCGCAGGGTGGCTGGGCGCACCCTTACAGATAGTAAGGGTGCGCCTATCTGTTCAAGTACTCCAACAATGCTGTTCGTTCTTTTGAAAAAGTTCCTTTTGTCTGAGCAGAGGACCCCCAGACCTCCCTTTTTCCATCTAAATAAAGCACAATTGTAGTATTTGTAGAAAGTAGTCCTTGAGTTTTGGTCGCCATGAGGAAGGTCAGCTCTCCATCTAAGAAAGAGCTCTGAATTCTTTCTTAACAAAATAGATAAGCCAAAACTTTATTGATCTCACAAAGAAGAAATCCACTTGTTATGGCAGAAATTGAGCGTGTGTGTACAAAAAAAAGAAAAGGCAACTTACTACTCTGGCTCGGACACCAGGTCAAGGGCTTTCATCACATCCTCCAGTAGAGACTCCGGGATGAAACCATTATCTGCAAACGGCACAGAAGAAGAGAGACCATAAAACACGGCCTTCATCCATATCCACAGCATCTGCAGGATTTACTGTCCGTGGCTCCTCCTGGGACTCGGCTCATCCGCACAGTGCACCAACACATGCACCTTGTCCTGTCTCTTCTGACCTACATTCCTTTGGCATGATGATCGCTTTACCTGAACAAGAGGCCTTAAACACCCCAAATGTGTTTCGGCCCAAACAGGACCCATGTGTGTCTGAGCACATACTGTCACGTTCATTTGCACTTGTCGGTGTGTGGGCTATTGTCAGGACGCACACACGATGCATCAGGCGAGTGAGGTTACAGTGGATCTCCCAGGTCTTAACAGGTGAAATAGAAGAGGTTTTGAACTTGTGGTTGTATGAAGAATAACTTGTGACTAGGGATGTCACGATCGTAAAGATTATTGTAGGGAAACATATTGTGATTTTATTCATGATAATCGGAATTTAGGAAGAAAATACAGAGAATTTCTCAAACTCTTACAATAAAATTTAGGTTTAAACCAGGTGTAGGCCAAGTTTAGACTAGGTTTAGACCGCGTTTAGGTCACATTTAGACCAGGTTTAGACTAGGTTTAGGTCACAATTAGGCCAGATTTAGACCAGATTTAGGCCAGGTTTAGGTCATGTTTAGAGCAGATTTTAGCCAGGTTTGATACAACAAACAGATCTCTAGATCTTTTGGGACTATTCCTTTGGAAACATTATACATCTATCATGCAAAGATGAGTGTGATTTTCTCTTTGCACACTGAATTATTTAACCTGCCGCTGACTTTTGTATTTTTGGTGGACATTTCTTCAGCCTTTACCGTTGAGTGCGCTCTGTTCGGACACATACAAATTGTGGCTCAGGAGAAACGATTAAACTTGAGTCCTAAAATTCGATTAGCCTATCGTGAGCATTTATAATCACGGTAATCATAAAACCGGTTAATCTTGACGTCCCTACTTGTGACATTTTCCATGGATTTACAAAAATGTGGAGGGTAGGTCCTATTATGTGTGTTTAAAAATTAAATTGACAGGTATTTTCTTATAATTGTTACCTACTTTTCTTATCACAAAGAAATAACCCAATGATGAGGCTTTTGGGCCAGATGTTGTTCCTGTTGCAACCAGTCTTTAACAATGACCAGATGACGCAATGTAGGCAACGCATCACAAGATGAAGAATAAGACAATAGGCCAGGATGAATGAGAGTGAGTTTGTGAGTGCGAATGTGGGACAACGGATGGAAATTAGCCCAAGGCTACAATCCGGAGTGGCGTGTTCACATGCATTCTTCATGTGCACGCACTGTCCCAACCAAATAAACCAAACAAACAAACAAGTCAAACTTTTTAATTTCTGGTAAACGGACAACACACTGAACCTCTTCCTCCAACGCTCTGGGGATAATCTGAACACACGCAACGCTATTGTCCATTGATGCGAGCGGCAGTGACTGAAGTGTTGGGAAGACACAGTGACGAACAGTGACAATGCGCAGATATTGGAGACATATGGACAGAGGAGTGAGGAGCCACTTCAGAGCGTCTGGCGCCCTAAATCCACAACAACACGACGAGTGCTGAGTCCACATGCGACGCAGACAGATTTATGGAGCTTTTAGACAACAGTGCGCGAGCAAGAGTACTCCACTGTGTGTCAATACATACTCCCAGAATAAACACACAATAAATCTTCGTGCGTGTGGAGGTAGAAAAAGTATATGTTTTGGAAAGTAAGCAGTTGTGGAAGTTGTAACATAGATGGACCGGTGACAAAAAGTGGATAACATAGATAGTTTTGCTCTGAATATTTTATAGCTTTATTTTTGGCGGTGAGTAGGCAACAGCAGCTGGACATCTCTTGAACTTATCACAATGCAAACAAATACGCATTCTTGTATTGGAGCCATAGTGAATAATGTTGTTTGTGGGGACAAACCGGGGCCTAAGTATCATCCAAGTCCAACAGACTGCTCATAAACTCTTGAGGTTACGCTTCCAGAGCAGCTAATCTGGGTTAATTCGATCAACATTCACTTTGGGACAAGCATGTGCCTTGTAAATACAAAAATCTAATAAATCTAAGCCTAAGAAGACACTAATAAATTCATTTAGAGGAAGAAAGTGCCTTTAACAAGCCATTTACATATTTTAATAAAGTCTAACCTCGTCATAACAGAGACTCAGATGTAATTTGAAAGGATGTTTGAGCTGAGATGGTGCAGGGGAATCATGTTATTCAATTAGGATGACTTCATAAGAGTTTGGGATCTTACTAGTGTGATAAAAGCGCCTGGGAATGCACTGTGGTATTGCCTATGTCAGTATCTGCACTTCACATACAGATTTTGAATACAAATGTGATAACTAAAAAAAAAAAATCAATGTTCTGTATAAATTCCATATTTTAAAAATTGAAACATGAGAAAAGGCTGAAATATAAACTGCTGAACTGCTGCAAGAATCACATGCCTTTCAGAACATGACTGTAGTGGATTTTTACATAAATAGAGCTCATGGGGACAGGATATTTTGTTGTATGTCCAAATAATCGCACCGCTTCTGTTACATGGCATTTGTGGAAATTGGAATTGAGATTTTGATTCGATCAATCTTGCAGCGCTTCTGACTTGCAAACAACTTCCAACTGTGAATCAAACATAAGGAGTGAAGTTTGTGTAGGTTCTCAGTCGTACAGGAGTTGTCCATCGTAGGCAAAAAGACTGAAGAATTTTTGCCCATAAGGAGTGAAGCAACCACTTATGTTTAAATCAACTAAACTATCCTAAACTAAAATACACCCACAGCACAAACACAGACCCCGATTGGGCAACTAATATAAACATACATTTCTTTGACACAGTTGGACTCCGTTTTGCTTTTCTGTTGCCATTGTGTCATGGCATGTGCACTTCCCCTTTACCTTTAACCCAGTCACCTTGAAGCGTCAAAAAAGGGTGCTCTTTGGGACAAAACAATGAAGCAGAGAAGAAAAGAGCAGCGGGGTTGATTCAGCTGGACAAGGAGCTGATCTCACCAAGCAAAACAACAACAGCCGAGACGAGCGGAACCAAACCGAGAACGGTCCCTTTAGCGGAGCGTGAACACAAACCATGCTAGAATTGAAGAGTGTACGCGCTGGGGAAATATTTGGATTAATTATACGACATCTGTGTAGCATGTTTGGTATAGGCCTCCCCATTAATAGGCAAATAAACCATAATGGCCTATAAAAACGGGAATAAAATGAGTAATGATCATATGTCGGCCATACGGTAAATACAGTACGAAACACTTTTCATTACCTTCGGGATCGAATGACTGGAAGACCCTCCTCGCCTGCTCAGAAGGTGACTCAGGACCCACCAGAGACATCTCCTGCAGAAAACAAAGAAGAAAAAAATCATTGTTTGCACGATCACTGAAACAATTAATCAGATTAACCCTAGAACACGATCGCTCAAATTCAAAACACCATCATTAACCCCGGGAGATAATACACCCAATAAAAAGTACATGTCATCAAAATATCAAAACATCACAATACATGACACATTTGAGTAGTGTTGTTTTATTTTAAACTGTGTCTTGTCTAACAAAATCAAGAAAAGCATCATGAGGGGACTATATAAAAATGCTCCAAAATTACTGAAAAATTAGGAAATATGGAAACTATGTTTTTGGTCCACCCTCTCCTGGGATATTTGAGACTTCCCTGGTGAAGGCTCAGTGTCCTTCACCAGTGTAGAATCCACACCAAACCTACTTTACCTTCCATCACTATTGCTGGGTGAAAATCACACATGTGCCTGTAGGAAAGTGTGTTTTGGATTATCAAAGATGTCAAAGACAATGCTGAAGCTACTCAGAGACCCCTGACACTCAGATAAACGCAGCATAAAGAAAATCACATACATTTATTTGCTCAGGTGAAACCCCCCTGGCAATGGTGTTTGAGGGCTAAACATGGCGGCACGGTGGCAGAGTGGATAGCGCTCTTGCCTCACAGCAAGAAGGTCCCGGGTTCGATTCCCAGCCCGTGCTGCCTTTCTGTGTGGAGTTTGCATGTTTCTCCCCGTGTCTGGATGGGTTTCCTCCGGGTGCTCCGGTTTCCCCCATCAACCCAAAACATGCACATCCTCCAGGCAGGTGTTTCTGACCATGAGCCTGGCTTCACATCTGGAGATGGGTCCCCGGGCGCTGCACTGCGGTCGCCCACTGCTCCTGACGGATTGCCCCA